>PVHX01017245.1:0-40685 GCA_004024805.1 Geosciurus inauris | reverse complement strand
AAAGAAAGAAAGAAAATGTTAAAAGCTAAAGGAGAACTTGCCTCATCTAAAGATGAGGAAACTGACATCCAGAAAAGGAAAAAGACCTGTCCAGGATCCAAAGCTCAAGCTGGGAGCTAGGGCAAGGATAGAAATTTCGTGTTTTACTCCTGTGCCTCTTTTACTATACCATTAATGAGGCCTCCAAATTTTCTATCTCTGCTGACCTTGATCAGTTGACATCCCCAATCTCTGTGCTTCTCCCATTTCAATGTGCATGGGAATCACCTGGAAACCTTATTTAAATGCTGAATCTGATTCAGTACTGGAAGGTGAAGCCTAAGATTTTGATTTTTTTAAAAATTTTGTTGTTGTTGTTGTTGGAGATGGACACAATATCTTTATTTATTTATTTATTTATTTATTTTCATGTGGTGCTGAGGATTGAACCCAGTGCCCCATGTATGCAAGGCAAGCGCTTTACCACTGAGCTACAATCCCAGCCCAAGATTTTGCATTTCTAACAAGCACCCAGAATAATAGCATCTCATCTCATCTGATCTAGGCTTCTTGTTAGTTACAAATCTATATTAAACCCCCTAATCCTCAAGTTTTTTATTAAAAAATACTGCTTTTTAAGGATCAAAGGAAATAATTCATATATTAATTCACAATTCTTGGCATATACAGAATGTCTGTCAATAACTGGCTAATATGAGTATAACATAATAAATTGGCACTGTTCAGATATTTTTACAAGTTTTTAGGCATTTAATTCTCACACTGACTCAACGGATACGTACTGTTATCCCCTTCTTTAAAGATGAGAAGGTGACTGGAAATTAGCTCAGTGGTAGATTCCTGCCTAACATACATAAGGCCCTGAGTTCCATCCCCAGCACCACACCTTAATAATATAAAAAGAGATAGAGGGGGGGGAAAAAAAAACAACTGTAGGACCTCTGAGTAAGTTATCTAATGTCACACAGAAGAGTACTACACAAGCCCTGACTCCAGTTTGTATTATTGTTCTTTTTTCTTTTTCAGTGCTGGGGATGCAGACCAGGACCTTGCACACACCAGAGAAGTGCTCTATCACTAAGCTACATCCACAACCCCTTAACAAATGTTAATTGTTTTCGTCCTCTAGATAACAACTCTCCCCTGAATGTCAAGTGTCCATTCATAATCATCTACTGCACAACTATAATTAAATGTCCCACATATGTTATCTTCACCTCAGACCCAATCTTCTTTCAATTATCCCCATTTCAATGAAGAGTAACAACATGCATACATCAAGCTAGAACTGGGGGGCAGGGGTTCTCACACTAGACCCAATGTGCCCACTAATATATAATACCCCCCTTCACTATCGAGAAGTGAATTTACAGACAATAAAACTTCCTACATCCATAAATATATAATCAATATATTGTTCAACTATAATTAAAAGGAAACATAACATGAAACGCATAATAAAATAGATCTCAAAAAAAATGTAAATACTTAAGCCAGGCACAGTGGCACACGTCTATAATCCCAGCACTCTGGGAGGCTGAGACAGGAGAATCATGCATTCAAAGCCAGCCTCAGCAACAGCGAAGCACTAAGAAACTCAGTAAGACCCTGTCTCTAACTAAACACACAATAGGGCTGGGGATCACAATAGTGATCGAGTGCCCCGATTTCAATCTTCAGTACCAAAAAAAAAAAAAAAAAAGTAAATACTTAAGTATGACCTCACTAGACAATCTAACTCAGCAGTCAAATGATTGTTTATATAGGGAAAAACTAAAGGTACAAATGCAGATTGACAGTGCTGTAGAAGAAATTCCAGTCGACCCTGGATGATGGTGGTGATATACTACTAGACTCCAAACAATACTAAGTACAGTCTTTTCTAGATGAACCCAACAGCTATATTCCTTAAAATTTTGATTTATTATAAAACATCACAAAAAGTATTTTGTGTTTATATGTAAAACTGAGTTTGGGTTTAGGTTCAAATATAGATTTTTTTTTTTCCCCCATCCACAAGAAAATTTTTAGGATGAGGACAAGTTCATTGTTGGAAATAGCCTATGCACTTTGAAACACTGTGTAACATCTAATATGCAGGCCCCCTTCCATTAAATGCCCATCATGACTTCCAATCTCTGACCAAAAAACATCCCCACAAATTCTCAGAACACTCCTTATGGATGACACTGCTTTCTGGATGGTACCACTGTGCTAGACTATCCCTATCTTACAAGCCACTGTGCAACTATGTCCTAGTTAACTGTCTGATTCCTGTATCCCGCTTTCTCAACTTCAGGTTCTGCATCTCTCACCCAGCTTTGTAACTTGTCTTTTGGCTCCTGTCTGCTCATTCTAAACTAACAGCAAAGTGAATTTTTTACTCTGTACAGATTATTTTCCATTCAATCAACAAATACTTATTGCACAGAGACTATGCCTAACCTGTTCTAAGTACAAGATCAAATCACTCTTCCCTGCTTAAACTTCAACTCCCATCACCCACAGCAATTTTCAAACAATGTTTCGCTTCACTTGTTTTACATATTGAGTTTTTATGTACGATTTCCTTATAACCAAGTGATAGACAGTTTTTAAAAAAAACTTTGGAAACCCCTAACCTTCAGAATAAAATCTTGATCAAATATTCGTCATATCTAACTATCATGTTCCTGACATACCCTCATCTCTCACCACTCCCATCAACCTTCCAATACACCCCTGCAATACTTTACATTCCCTATTTACCTCTACCAAGTGACCCTCTCTCCCTTTATCTATCCACTTGTCAATCTGTACCCAGTCTTCCAAGCTCTGCTCAAGCTATGAAACATTCCCCAATTCGCTAGATAGGAATGGCTATTTATTGTTGTTTACACAGATTTCAGCTGAAACAAGCATCTTATTGCACTACAGTTGTATAAACATCCATCTCTATACTTTGTGGGTGGTTGGTTTGATTGTTTGGAGAGTACTGGGGATTTCACCCAAGGACACTTAACCACTGAGCCACATCCCCAGCCCTTTTATAAAATATTTTGAGGGGCTGGGATTGTGGCGCAGTGGTAGCATGCTCGCCTAGCATGCATGAGGCACTGGGTTCAATTCTCATCACCACATAAAAATAAAATAAAGATATTCTGTCCACCTGCAACTAAAAAAATAAATAAATATTTTAAAAAAATATTTTGAGACAGTCTTGCTAAATTGCTTAGGGCCTCACTAAGTTGCTGAGTCTGGCTTTGAACTGGTGACTCTCCTGCTTCAGCCTCCTGAGCTGCTGGGATTACAAGTATGCACCACCATGCCTCGCCCTATGTCTATACTTTGAATTTTGTGGAAGAGGCTCTATCTTTTTATCTCTCTCCCTTTTCCTGGGACCCAGCAGTACAGATCTATCTTCTAAGGGTCAACTAACTGACAGAGGAAAAACAGTAGTATCAATCAAAATGATAAATTTCACGTACCATGCAATCAAAATTAATATCACTAACAGTAAATAACCTGAAATTAATGCAGCTACTCATGTGGTATAGTAAGTATACAGCAATAGCTATGAAAGAATGCAAATGTAAGGTCAACCTTAGCAACTGAGAAAGGCATTAAACAACTTAGTGAAACACTGTCTTAAAATAAAAAATAGTAAGAGCTGGACTGGGGATACAGCTCAGTTGGTAGAGTATTTGCCCCGCATGCACAAGGCCCTGGGTTCGATCCCCAGCACCACAAAAAAAGAAAGGAAAAGGAAAAGAGCTGGGATGTAGCTCAGTGGTAAAGTGCTCCTGGATTAAGGCACTCAAATGCTTTAACCAAAAAAGAAAAGGGGGGGAGGGATCCGTAAGGATGAATGTAGAGGAAACTATGCTAAGTGAAATAAACCAGATAGATAAATAATTACCATCTCATTTATATGTAGAATCTAAAAATGTCAAATTCATAGAAGCAGAGTAGAATAACGGTTACCAGAAGTGAGTGAGTATAAGGAAAGACATGAACTTGGTCAAAGCCTACAGTTTTGGTTAGGAGGATTAAGTTTTTACTAATTAAACTACATAAAATATATAATTATTGCAAAGTGTAGTAATAAGAGTTGATAATATTTTATATCTTAAAATAGCCACAAGAATAGATTTTAACCATCCTACCACAGAAAAATAAAATGGAATAGATACATTAGTTTGAATTAATTTTTCTATGTTATCATATCACATTAACCCAATAATATATAATTATCAGGGGCTAGGGCTGTAGCTCAGCGGTAGAGCACTTGCCTTGCATGTGTGAAGCACTGGGTTCGATCCTCAGCACCACATAAAAATAAATAAATAAAGATATTGTGTCCATCTACAACTAAAAAAAATTTTTTTTTAAAATATATATAATTATGGGGCTGGGGTTATGGCACAGTGTTAGCGTGCTTGCCTAGCATGCGTGAGGCACTGGGTTTGATCCTTAGCACCACATAAAAATAAAATAAAGATATTCTGTCCACCTACAACTAAAAAAATAAAAATATATATATATATATATAATTATCATTTGCCTACTAAAAATTTTTAAATTAGGGCTTGGGGAGTAAGTAGATCCATGACACAGCATATCAAGTACTCTAAACCCACAGCAAGGTCGTGGGTTTAATCCACAGCACCACCAAAAATAAATAAACTTATGATGTACAACTATCATATATAATTGCAATGCACTAGAAATAAAAGATTTAAAAATTAAAACAGAAAAAAATTTTTAGAGTGCAAGACAAATGTTGGGGAATATGACATTGTAATAGAGCACTTGCCTAGTATGTAGGAAACTATGGATTCAATCCTCAGCACCACAAAAAAGAAAAGTACAAGCCAAGCCAAGAGGACAGTCAAAATATTTTTATCTTAGCCAGATGTGGCACATGCCTGTAATCCCATCTGCTCAGTAGACTAAAGCATAAAGATAGCAAATTTGAGGCCAGCCTCAGCAATGTAGCAAGACCCTGTGTCAAAATAAAAAAGGAATAAGATTGTAGTTCAGTGATAGAATGCTTCTGGGCTCAATCCCCAGTATCACTTAAAAAAAGAATGAAAAAAAGCTTAACTTGCAAAAAAAAATAAAGAACTCCTTCTAATAAATAATATAAAATCTAATAAATAATAGAAAAAGCAAAAGAACTCAAAGAACAACAAAAAAAGATCTTTTTGTGACAAGGGGGATATCTGAAAATGGACTCAGATATCATGAAATTATTTTTAATTGTCAGAGAGAAGACTGCAAAATTCAAGGCCAGAGCGAGATGCGGTGACAAAACACCCGTAATGCCAGCAGCTCAGTAGGCTAAAGCAGGAGGATTACAAATTCAAAGTCGGTCTCAGCAATGCTCTGACCAATTTAGCAAGACCTTGCCTCAAAATAAAAAATAAAAAGGGCTGGGGATGTGCTCAGTGGTTGAGCACCCCTAGGTTCAATCCCTGATGTAACTCAGTGATAGAGCACCGATGGGTTCCAACCCCAGTAAAGCCCCCACACACACAAAAAGTGAAATGTCAGAAAGCGTGCATGACAAAATCTGTGTGTATGTATATATAAATATGTAAACTGTCACACAGAAGATACATAAATGTGATATAACTGTTGAATCTAAATGAAAAGTACGTGAGTATTCACTGCACCATTTCAATTTTTTTGAAAGTTTGGAATCTTTCAAAATATAATTTAAAACACAAATTTATATTATCAAATGATTTGTCTACAATATATCCAAATATCCTCTTCTCTACTGAACAGATTGTTCTGATATAATTCAGGCACAGTCCAATCTAAACAGCTTTAGATAGTGTTCGATCTACTAAATTTAAAGATTTAAGAGACTAAAAAAGATAAAGCATTGTGAAATACAAGGAAATAGTTTGCCACTCTCCTTCCCTATAGTTTTCCAAAGGTTCAGGGTCACTGCCTCCTACTGTGTACTTCCTTTCTGCTTCTTCTTTATATTTTGGTTATTATTTATTATTCTTCACATTGTTGCAAGTAAGCAAAACAAATATCCTGGACAGTCAGAACAGCCCTTTCTTTTTTTCTTTTTTTTTTTTTAAATTTTATTTATTTTTTTAGTTGTAGGCGGACAGAATATCTTTATTTTATTTTATTTTTATGTGGTGCTGAGGATTGAACCCAGTGCCTCACGCGTGCTAGCACGCTACCACTGCGCCACAATCCCAGCCCCAAGAACTAGCCCTTTCATTTAGTTCTGCCATTAACTAGCCAAGTGACCTTGGGCAAATAATTTAACCCAAGTTTTCTTGCCTGCATCACTCAGTTACAAGCTGACAAGCAAAAGTACCTTCCAGCTCTGAAATCTGAGTTTATGGATCCTGTACGTTTGTCTTTCATTAAATTTTTAACTGACATTTTCATTAAGGTAATTATATACATGCATGCAGTTCTAAGGAATAATGTGGTGAGATTCCTGCTACACTTAGCTCAGTCCTCCCAATGGTAACACCTTTAAAAACTATATTAAAACCATGAAACCATCCACTGATTTCATTCAGATTCCCAACTTGTACTAATCTGCCTGTGTGTGCATGCATTTGCAGAAAGGGTACTGGAGAATGAACCTAGGGCCTCCTGCACCTGCATTCACAACTTTTTATCCCATTAATCAACAATATAAGTGATTAAGTACTCAGGAATCAAATGTGAAATAATCAAATAAAAAATGTGATTTTTAAACTTCCATGTTGCAACTATATCAATATTCTGCTCTTTATTTTTATTTTTGAGGCTGGAAATTGAACCCAGGTTCACTTTACCACTGAGCTACATTCCCAGCCCTTTTTATTTTTTGAGACAAGGTCTTACTAAGTTGCTGAAGCTCACTCAAACTTTTGATCTTTCTGCCTCAGTCTCCTGAGTTGCTGGAATTACAGGAGTGTGCCATTGTGCCTAGGTTCTGCTCTTAACTTCCTTTTAATTGGTACCAAGGATTGAGCCTAGGTGTGCTAACCACTGAGCAACATCCCCAGCCCTTTTTATTCTTTCACTTTGAGACAGGGTCTCAATAAACTGCTTAGAGCCTCCCTAAATTGCTGAGGCTGGCTTTAAATTTACACTCTTCCTGCCTTAGCCTCTGGAGCTGCTGGGATGCACCACTGTACCTGGCTTCTGCTCTTTACTTTTTACATCAAATTTGATATAAGGATCCAAAAGCTAGTATGTGCAAAATTAACACACAATATAGTGATGTATCTACAGTACCACTACAATCAACTTCTAAGGAAAATCCACTTTTATCAACCTATATGGAAAGGTTTTATCTTTTGCGACATACACCGACTCTCACAGAAAAAATTCCAGAACTGAGCTGGTAAAATGAAGGCAGAACTATGCCTCGAAAGGTTTAGTCCACTGGACTGTACCAGACAACATGGCACATTTGAATGCCACCGGACACAGGGTACCTGCCTATAATCCCAGAGATAGGGGAGACTAGGGTGGAGGATTTCAAGTTTAAGGGCATCCTTGGCAATTTTGCAAGACCCTGTCTCAAAAAGGAGTGGGGGTGTAGCTCAATGGTAAAATACACAGTACTGGAAAAAAAGAAAATAGTACCTCCTTCTTAGAAATTTAATGAAGAGCAATTAAAACACTTCAGACACCATCAACAAAAACACAAGAAGCAGCATCAGCCTGAAACGTGGCCCCATGATACAGTACTTGCTTGCCTGGCATGTAGGAAGTCCTAGGTTTGATCCTAGCACCACAAAACATACATACATATATACATACATACATGACAAAAATAAAAGGCAACTTCTAGAACTTCTAGAAGTAAACAAAGAAAATATTGTGATCCTGGGTTAGACAAACATTTCTGTAATAAGACACTAAATGCTCAATCCATTAAATAAAACGAGATTACATTTCATCAAAATTTTAAAGTTTTTGCTCTTCAAGAGACATTAGAATAAGGGCTAAAATTGTGGCTCAGTGGTGGAACACTTGCCTAGCACGTGTGAGGCACTGGGTTCGATCCTCAGCACCACATATAAATAAATGAATAAAGGTCAATCAACAACTAAAAAATATTTTTAAAAAAAGAGACATTAGAACGAAATAACCCACAGACTAAAATAAAATATTTAAAATAAAATAAAATAAATGAGATAAAGAACTTGTATTTTCAATATGGAGTAACTTTCAAAACGCAGTATTAAGCCAGGCATGGTGGTGCATGCCTGTAATCCTAGCGGCTCAGGAGGCTGAGGCAGAAGGACCATGAGTTCAAAGCCAGCCTCAGCAATTTAGTGAGCCCCTAAGCAACTCAGTGAAACCTTATCCCTAAATAAGTTATGTTTTAAAAAGAGTAGGGATGTAGTTCAGGGGCTAAGCACCCCAGGGTTCAATCCCTAGGACAAAGAAAAAGAAAGAAAAAGGAAACAAGTAATTCTCAGCTACTCAGGAGGCTGAGGCGGGAGGATCACTTGAGCCCAGGAGTTCCAGACCAGCCTGGCAACAAAGAGAAAAAGCAAGCAAGGAAGGAAAAGAAGAAACAAATAACCCAAATTTTTTAAAATATTTTTTTAGTTGTACATGAACACAATACTTTTATTTTATGTGGTGCTGAGGATCGAACCCAGGGCCTCATGCATGCGAGGCAAGCACTCAAAGGCTGAGCCACAATTCCAGCCCTTATAACCCAAATCTTTAAATGGGTAAAAGATTTAAAAGACCAAAGTCAGAAGAATGGCAATTAAGCACTTGAAAAGATGCTGAGTGTTGTCATTCTTCAGTGAATGCAAATCCAAACCACAATAGCCCACAGAGTGTCTCATGCCTATTTATAATCACAGCAACTCAGGAGGCTCAGGCAGGAGGATCACAAATTTGAGGCCAGTCTTAGCAATTTAGCAAGGCCCTAGAGTTCAATCCCTGGTACAAAAAAAAAAAAGGAAACCTTGTCTCAAAATAAAAACTAAAAATTGCTGGAGATGGGGGATAGGGGGCAGGGACCCACCACAATAAGATGATCTCTATGTATCTTTTAAAACAGCTTTGAATGCACTGGTGTTAGCATATGCCTGTAATCCCTGACTAGGGAGGCTTAGACAGGAGGATTGCAAATTCAAGGAAGCCTCAGCAACTCACAGTGAGACCCTGCCTCAAAACAAAAACAAAAAGGGCTAGAGTTGTGGCTCAGTGGCAGAATGACCCTGGGTTCAATCCCCAGTGCCACAAAGATAACCAAAGGAACAAATTTTCACACATGGCTGTTGGGAATACATGCAACTGCAAAACACTGTTTCCTTAAGTTAAACACATTATGTACCAGCAATCTCATTCCTAGGTGTCTGCCCAAACACATATATGTAGATGCATAAGCAGCTTATGTCAAGTTCAACAAATCCAGAAATAATTCAGACATTCTTTCAAAAGCAAGTGAATAAACACACTGTCCCAACAACAGAATGCTATTTGGTAATAAAAGGGAATGCTGACACATGCGACAACATGGATGAATCTCAAATGCATGATGCATGGGCTGGGATTGTAGCTCAGAGGTAGAGCGCCTGCCTCGCATGTGTGAGTCACTGGGTTCGATCCTCAGCACCACATAAAAATAAATAAAATAAAGATATTGTGTCCATCTGCAACTGAAAAAAGTATTTTAAAAAAATGCATGATGCAAAGTTAAAAGATGCCAGATAGAAAGGTCTATATATTAGGATTCCATTTATATGACATAGGCAAAATTATAGAGACAGGAATCAAGTAACTGGCAAGAGCTGGCAGAAGGGGCTGACACCAAAGAAGCACAGGGAAATTCTTAGGGGAATGGACTATTCTTATACCTTGATTGTAATGGTGATCATACAACTGTGAAAAGTCACAGAAATACACATTTTAAACGTGAAGAAATGAGGGGCTGGGAGCCAGGCGCAGTGTCGCAAGCCTGTAATCTCAGCACTTTGGGAGGCTAAGACAGGAGAATCGTGAGTTCAAAGAGCCTCAGCAACGGTGAGGCTCAAAGCAACTCAGTGAGACCCTGCCTCTACATAAAACACAAAATAGGGCTGGGGATGTGGCTCAGTGGTCGAGTGCCCCTGAGTTCAATCTCTAGTACCAAAAAAAAGAAAAGAAAAGAAAGAAATGAGGGGCTCAGTGGTACAGTGCTTGCCTCACATGTGTGAGGCACTGGGTTCAATCCTCAGCACCACATAAAAATAAATAAAGATACTGTGTCCATCTACAACTAAAAAAGATTTTTTTATAAAGTGATGGAATGAATCTTAATGTCTGAATTATGCCTCAATTAAAATGTTTTTAAAATTCATTTGGAGGGGCTGGGGTTATGGCTAAGTGATAGAGTGCTCGCCTAGCATGTATGAGGCACTGGGTTCGATCCTCAGTGCCACATAAAAATAAAATAAAGATATTCTGTCCACCTACAACTAAAAAATAAATACTTTTTAAAAATTTCATTTGGAAAACAAACTTGCTAAGGTTGTTTTAAGGTTTTTATGCGGAGATGGGGCAAACCCAGTGCCTCCAATAATCTAGGGAAGCACTTTACCACTGAGCTATACCCTCAGGCCTTATAGATTCTGATAAAATTAAACACATTCACATATGATCCAGGAATTACATTGTTCTGTACTTACTCAATAGAAAGCTTATGTTCACATGAAGACTTTTTTTGTTTTTGTTTTTTGTTTGGTACCAGGATTGAACTCAGGAGTACTCGACCACTGAGCCACATCCCCAGCCCTATTTTGTGTTTTATGTAGAGACAGGGTCTCACTGAGTTGCTTAGCACCTCGCCATTACTAAGGCTGGCTTTGAACTTGCGATTCTCCTGTTTCATTCAGCCTCCCAAAGTGCTGGGATTACAAGCATGGACCACAGCAACCGGCCAAGACTTTTGTGAATATCCTCAGAACCTTATTCATAATTACCAAAATCTATAAACAAATGTCTGACAATAGGAAAAAAAAAAAAACTGCAGCACCCAATGTAGTCAGACAATAAAATACTATTCAGCAATTTTAAAAGCGTTGATACACAATACAGCTGCATTTTAAAATCATTATGCTAGCTGAAAGACTCCAAATACAAAATAACATGTAAGATTCTAGTCACAGAAAATTCTGGAAAAAGTAAACTAAGCTAGGTGCAGTGCTGCACACCTGTAATCCCAGCAACTACGGAGGCTAAGGAGGACTGCAAATTCGAGGCCAGCCTCAGCAATTTAGCAAGGCACTAAGCAACTCAGTGAGACCCTGTTTTAAAACATAAACAATGGTGAATCTAAAGCCAAGGGCATCCAGGGAGTCACTTACACTTTGAACGACATTTGTAAGTTTGAAATTTTTCCCAAAAAAGGAGAAAAAAATGAGGGCTGGGGTTGTGGCTCAGTGGTAGAGCACTTGCCTAGCACATGTGAGGCACTGGGTTTGATCTTTAGCACTCCATAAAAATAAATAAATTAAATAAAGGTATTGTGTCCATCTAAAAAAGAGAGAAAATGAGAATCAGCTTTGTTTCATTCAGACTACAGAGATCCAACAGATAAATGACAGAATCTGAAAATAACTATTCACCAACTGTGATGTAATAAGGACTGATTCAGGCAAAAAATCATGTATTACAATTATTGATGGGTGAAATTCTGATGAGAAACATACATGTTTACATAGTATCTCCTTACAAGATACTTATTCATTATGAGGGGAAAACAGTAACTTCAGAGTCAAGAAATTTGGCAGACATCACCTTAACCAAGTGATCAAATTTAGTAACAACCAACAATGGGCAAAATTAATAATGTAGTTTCTTTTTGGATACCAAGGATTGAACCCAGGGGTGCTTAACCACTGAGCAACACCCTTTTTATTTTTTTTAAGTTTTAAGACAGGATCTCACTAAGTTGCTCAAGGCCTCACTAAATTGCTGAGGCTGGCTTTGAACTTGTGATCCTCCTGTGTCAGCCTCCAGAGTAACTGGGATTACAGGTATGCAGCACGGAGCCCGGCTAATAAAGTAATTTCTGATAGCATGCATCAAGACAAAATATTTCTTTAGCACCCCTGCCAAAATCATGAGGCCTGAATTATCCTGAAGGCAAATCCAACAAGTCCAAAGGAAACAGTCTGTACTCTCTCAAAAAAGGTCAAGTTCAAGAAAGAGAAAGACTGAAAAACTATTCCAGATTAAAGGAGACTAAAGGGACAGACCCAACAGACAAACGCAATGCATGGTACTAGATTGAAAACCTAAGCCAGAAAAATGATTTCTAAAATAACAGTCAAGAAAATTACACAAACTGGCAAAGCGTGATGTCACAAACCTATAGTTACAGGGACTATGGAAGCTAAACCAGGAGGATCACAAGTTAGAGACCAGTCTCTACAACTTACTGAGACCCTGTCTCAAAATAAAAAGAAGCCAGTGCGGCCACCGCACGGTAAAGTGCTGGCTGTAATCCCAGCTCTTTGGGAAACTAAGACAGGTAATCGGGAGTTCAAGGCCACCCTCAGCAACAGCGAAGTGCTAAGCAACTCAGTGAGACCCTGTCTCTACATAAAACACAAAATAGGGCTGGGGATGTGGCTCAGTGGTTGAATACCCCCGAGTTCAATCTCTGGTACCAAAAATAAAAATAAAAAAATAATAATAATAAAAAAAAGGCTCAGGATGTGGCACAGTGGTAGAGTGCCCCTAGGTTCAAACCCCAGAACTGCCAAAATGAATAACGAAAATTACACAAATTGCATATATTGTCAACTGGCAATATTTGATATTCCATTATTTTCACACTTTATTCAGTATTTATTCCCTCATTTTGATAATCTTACTATGATTCTATAAGAAAATGTTTTTAAATCATAAACACTGAAATTTCAAGAGGTAAAAAGATACCCATGGGGCCTGGGATTGTGGCTCAGCGGTAGAGCGCTTGCCTCGCATGCGTGAGGCCCTGGGTTCGATCCTCAGCACCACATACAAAGCAATAAAATAAAGACATTGTGTCCATCAACAATTAAAAAAAAAATTTAAAAAAAAAAAAAAAAAAAAAAAGATACCCATGTCCGCAACTTACTCTCAGAGAACTATACAGGGAAGAGGTACATGGAGAACTGGAGGAGAGGGAGAGAACAGGGAGTCAATTAAGCAAATGGTATAAAATTTAACATTTAGGGAATCTGGGTGAAGGAAACTGAGGAATTCTTTGTACTAGTCTTTCAACTTTAAGTTTGACATTACTTAAAAGTTTTAAGTTGGGGCTGAGGTTGTGGCTCAGTGGCAGAGCGCTTGCCTCGCACGTGTGAAACAGTTCAATCCTCAGCACCACATAAAAATAAGTAAATAAAATAAAAACTCTGTGTCCATGTATAACTAAAAAATATTTTTTTAAAAAAAGTTTTAAGTCAAGTGGGAGGTACATGGATAGGAAACTGAAGCAGAATTCCAAGTTTAAGGTCAGCATGGGCAACTTAGTGAGACCCTATCTCAAATTTATCAAGGGCTAGGAGTGTAGCTCAGTGATAGAGCACTTGCCTAGCACACAGCATGCATGAGATCCTGGGTTTAACTGCCAGTACTGCAAAACAATTAATTAATTAAAGTTTTAAAAAGGGAACTCTTTTTCAAAATTTTTTTTGGTTATTGTTTTATTTGTATGCGGTGCTGAGACTCGAACCCAGTGTCTCACACATGCTAGGCAAGCGGTCTACCACTGAGCTACAACCCCAGCCCAGTAATGAACTCTTTTTTTTTTTTTTTTTAATATTTATTTTTTAGTTGTAGGTGGACAGAATATCTTTATTTTATTTTTATGTGGTGCTGAGGATCGAACCCAGTGCCTCCCGCGTGCTAGGCGAGCACGCTACCACTGCACCATAACCCCAGCCCCCAGTAATGAACTCTTAAGGGCCACTGACACATTCTCCATAATTTAAGCAATTAAGAGGAAAAAAACAATTTCTCTCACTTCTAAAAATGTCATCGTTTCCTCACTTAGTTCTCATTTAGTCTTGCTTGAAAGATTCCTTTCTAATGACAAAATAGCTAAAATTTAGTCTCACCTACCTTTCCATAAACCCCCAAATACCTTGCATGGGATACCAACTTTTCCATCTCTGGCACTATTATTGAGTTCATTTACCAGTGAATGCCTTAGCATTTTACTAAAGTCAGATGCCCTGGGTTCAGATCTGACTATGCACCTGTGGGCAAATCATTTCACCATTGGCCTCAGTTTTCCATCTATAGAATGGGATCAAAATGATGCCTATCTCCTGGAGAAATTAAAAGGAGTAAGTAAACTGACACTTGAACCCTAGAAGCAGTGCCTGGTGCACCACGGGCACCAAAACTCATGTTAGATTTTATCATAAAATATATGGCTAAAAGTGACCCAGGGGCTAAAGGGTACTACTCAGTGATACAGCATGTGCTTAGCATGCACTGGGCCCTGGAAAACCAGGCAAACCACCACCTCACCCCTGTTTTAAAAAAAAAAAAAAAAGGCTATGAAGAAAAAATACTCAGAACCTCAAAATAGAAGGTAATAACAGAAGTCTAATGATTAAAAACACTAACTCTATCTTAAAAAGGAAAAATCTTAGCCTGGCACGGTGGCACAAGCCTGTAATCCCAGCACTTTGGGAGGCTGAGACAGGAGAATCGTGAGTTCAAAGCCAGCCTCAGCAATGGTGAGGCGCTAAGCAACTCAGTGAGACCCTGTCTCTACATAAAACACCAAACAGGGCTGGGGATGTGGCTCCTGAGTTCAATCTCCAGTACCAAAAAAAAAAGAAAGGAAAAATCTTTCCATTCATGGTAGTTATGATAGGAAACACCTGAAAATAATCTATCTAAATGTCCCATAGATGACTGGTTAAATAGAGTACATCTATTCAATGAACATTCTGCAACTATTGAAAATCATAATGTATTGTGGTAAAAGGGAATTTCATATCATGTAACCATTCACTGAATCAAGCAGGACTCAGAAATGTGCAAGTCTGATTCGTATTTATGAAATATTCTATATATAAATATGCTCACAAAGGTAAGTGAGGTAGTGCTACACTCTGGGAGCAAGGAATGCAAAGTCTCTCAGGCGCCTGGGGTTTGGGGCAAGATCCACACCAGTAACCTGGGGGGCCTTCCCATTAATCCCTCCAAGGCTGGGTCTTCCCTACATTCTGCTTTATCACATGCAAGACTGGCTTGCATCATGGCTTCTCACTGTGACCTTTTTAGCTTCTTTTTCACGATAACTCAGTAATCTCTATTTCCTAGGTTACTCTCCCAAGAACAGGTATTTGACCCAGTTCCATCTTTTTTTGCAAGAAGTGTTAAAGATTACTGGCCAAGACAAGAGATTTACTTGACAAGAGGAAGGATAGAGATGCCAGACAACCTCCAAAATTTTTTGTAGAACCAGCAGGTAGATAAGCAAGCAAACAAAAAAAGCGTTTCTGTTAAGATGTAACTTTCTCTGGCTTGGGGAACCTGTTACTAAATACAACACATAACTTTAGTACCTGAATTTCTTATATGTACAAAAATTCCCATTACAAATGATTCAAAGCCCCATGAAGTAGTAGTCTTACAAATCACTAAATGCTCAACAGAGAAAAATTAAAACTGAAGTATCTCAAACATTTTACAGTTAAGCAATAGTAAATTTAAAATCTCACAGAAAGGCACATTTGTGTGCATGGGTTTTCATTTTACCAAACGAAAAGCTAAAATGCTGAGAAACTAACAATCCTAGGATGAGGTAATCATTTCCAATCAGAGAAGAACAGAATAGAGGATGACTGATAGGAAACCTGCAGCAGAATTTGGAAGGCTACTTTTTCTTTTTTTTTTTTTTTTCTTTTGGTACTGAGGATTGAACTCGAGGGCACTCAACCACTGAGCCACATTCCCAGCCCTATTTTGTGTTTTATGTAGAGACAGGGTCTCACTGAGTTGCTTAGCACTTCGCCATTGCTGAGGCTGGCTTTGAACTTGCGATTCTCCTGTCTCAGCCTCCCTAAGTGCTGGGATTACAGGCTTGAGCCACCGTGCCCGGCTGGCTAGTTTTTCTTAAGGTGGCCCTACAATTGACCTCTTCAGTTTAACACCAAAATGCTACCACATAGGAATTAGAATTAATTTGATTTTTTCTTGTTCTATTAGCTACCTATTATTTAGGGTAAAAACCAAAGCAAAATATTTGCACCATCTTCTTAAGCTTCCTGGAGAGCTCTTTTCCCCTCTCCTTCCAGAAGAATGCAGGTTTAGTCTTAGCCTCTTCCTCTTCCTCTACTGCCACAGTAACTCAGATAGCCTTCTCCAAAGTCGATGTCTCTTTGACCTCTTCAAATCACCAACTCAATGGCTGTTTTCCATTGTCATTTTCCTATATTTCTCTGCATCACTCAAATATGCAAACCTTGGCACTGCAGAATCCATCCTGTGACCATAATGGTGCCACTGCCTGAATGCTTAATGACATCATCACTGAGTGTCATACTTGCCAGGAACCACCTTTCTCCAGCTCCAGCTTACATGTTGTAGAATATTCTGCAGTGTTTAAGTCACCGTTATTCTGTTATTTGCAGCCAAAAAAAAAAAAAATTCTACCTGATGCAACCTTCATGCATTACAAAAACCTATTATTGCTACCTGATATTTCACACCTCTCCACCACTGTTCTATTCCAGCTACTAATATCAAATTTACCCTAAAACACTTCGTATGCAGGGATTCTTACTCTAGAACTTTGTTTCCTCATTGCCTGAAGAAAAAATAATTAACATCAATGAACCTGGCATTTAAGGCTTGCTGTAATGACTCCTCTATTCTCTCAGCCTCATTTTCTATCAGTCCCCTATAAAGAACCGCTTCATATAGCTAGCTGTGCTGACTTAGTACAAATCCCCAAATCCTGGAAACACTGTACTCCTTCACCACTGCTGCAACAGTCATACTCTCCTATCACTTGTTTTGCAAATAACATAGATTTCACACTGTATTATCACCAACCCCACCATTCTCTTTCAATAGACTGGTTAATTTCCCAGGGCAGTGGAAAAATAGCAACTTTATTACAAACCTCTGCAATTATGATATTAATAAATTCAACAGCAAACAGAAGGGAAGCAGACTGGTTTTGGTTTTTAATTCTTTAAAACACAGGAAAATGAGAAAAATCTTTCAGAAACAATGTGGAAAAAAATAGTACATAAGTCTTTTTTTTTTAAATATCTTTATTTTATTTTTATGTGGTGCTGAGGATCGAACCCAGTGCCTCCCGCGTGCTAGGCGAGCACGCTACCACTGCGCCATAACCTCAGCCCCAGTACGTATGTCTTTTAGTGCTAATTAGTACATTAGCACTAAGCAGTAGTAAGTATTTTAGTAGGATACTAATTCAAATTAATGCCAGCTTAAGAGTGAAAAAATAGGGGTTGGGGTTGTGGCTCAGTGGTTGAGTGCTTGCCTAGCAAGTGTGAGGCACTGGGTTCAATCCTCAGCACCACATAAAAATAAATAATTAAAATAAAGGTATTGTGTCCATCTACAACTTTAAAAAAAAAAATAAAAAAAGATATTGATGCATATCTTTGTTAAAAAAATAATAATTCCCTTAATCATGGCAACAGATGGAATTTCTCTCTAAATTATCTCTCTCCTATATAACTCTTCTGTGAACAAAGAACTCCAGGACACTGTTATAAAAGTTGTCTCACAGAGCTGGGCATGGTACTACACACCTGTAATTCCAGCAACTTCTGAGGCTGAGGCAAGAGTATCATAAATTCTAGACCAGCCTGGGCAACTTAGTGAGACCCTAGGCAACCTGGGGGGCCCTGTCTCAAAAATGAAAAATAAAAAAGGCTGAGGATGTAATTCAGTGGTCAAGTACCCCTGGGTTCAATCTACAGTACCACCTCCCATAAAAAAAGGTGTCTCCCACACCTAAAAGCATTTGCAAACAACCTTTCAGTGAGAGAGAAAAGACACAATGGAATGTAGGGGGAAGGATTTACTAAAGTAAATCTGTTAATTTAACTCATTTTCTGTCAAGCAAATCAAGTGTCCCTAGTGCCATTCTGGCTGAAACAATGAACACTCAAAAAAAAGGGTGTTCATTTAAAGTAACTGGCCAGGGCGGGGGGTGCGCGCTTATATTCAACAAGAATGCATAAAAGAAGCATTCTCAATTTTAAGAACTTATTCCATTTTGGGAATTATTACTTGGAGGTGATTAAAAAGTTCAACACTGAAAATGTGAAGTGTTTAGTGTAACTGGTCCAATCAATTCCTCTATTTTCACTTATTTTTGAGGTTATGAGTAGGAGGAGGGGCACAGAAGGATGCACACACAATCTGCTATGACAACCATTCACACATTTAATTCAGGTGGTCACATGCCTCAGCAACCTACTACCAAGTCACACTAGCAAACTCACCCTAGGGAAAAAGTAGACCTGGCTTAGCTCCTGCAGCACCCAAGTTGTAGACTCAAAGCTAAAAGCTGTCTGTTCTGTGCAGTGTGAAACTTAGAAGAACATGACATCATTTAAGCCTGCCAAGTATCTTCCATACTTGAAGATAGAGGTCAGGGACTTTAAACAGAAGAATGAATACTATCTTCCACATATTTTTATGCAAGTACACTTGAGACGAGTGTACAGAATTATTCTGAGGAGTCAACTTCCCCCTAAAGAAGAGAAAACTGCTTTTGGCTGCAGAAGTGACTGAATTCACACCAACTTATTTACACAAATTCTGGGATTTAACACCTTGGTGCAGGGCAGAAATTCTACCCCTCTTCCACCAATGCCCAGAACAAACCCTAAGACATGAGGAGAGGAGCACAACAATGAATAAAAGAGAAAACAAAGAAAGGGTTTCGAGCCAAAAAGGAAAAAGAAAATGGTCCCTGGATGAGAGAGAAAGAAAGAAATAAGGATTTGGGGGTCTCTGCAGGGACAAAATACATGCTGGTGGAAAAGACAAAACTCTAAGGTGAATGTTGCAGTGAAAGACCATTGTCAAAAACCACAGAATTTCCTTCACTATCCAGAGAAGTTCTTCAGTATCGTTCACCCAAAAAGCTTGAAACCTTTCACAGTGGACTACTCCAATGAAATCAAACTACCATCTTCTCCCCAAATAAAATATGTATTTACCCATCAAATATCTTGTCTGACAGCAAAATGAACTGAAAGAAATCATGAAAAATATTTAGGGTTCTGTGGTCGGTGAGCTTTGAACTGAAAATTATAATGGAAAAATGAATTTAATATGTACTTGTATCCCAAATACACATATGCATGCTCGCACACAAGCCCTTCAATTAAGGCCCCACTGAACTGTTGACCTGGTCATGTCTAAGCCCCCTTCATAGTTCACCACTGTGCCATGTTCAAGAGATCCATCAAGAAGAGCCATGTGCCCAAACAGGCAATGGCAGCACTGAAGCCTCCTGAGGCTGTGTTCTACGCCCCTTACCCCTCACGCGTCCAGCCACGCCTGCCTGGGAGAGACCTTTCTTTTTTGGATTCCTTCCCTTTCCTCGAACACTTTTTATTCCTTCAGTAACTCCTCAGGAAAGGGAAAAAAAAAAAACTAACAAAACATCTGTTCCCTGGGTTTCTTTTTTTTTGATACTGGAGATTGAACTCAGGGGCACTCGACCACTGAGCCACATCCCCAGCCTCCAGCCCTATTTCGTGTTTTATGTAGAGACAGGGTCTCACTGAGTTGCTTAGCGCCTCCCCATTGCTGAGGCTGGCTTTGAACTCGTGATTCTCCTGTCTCAGCATACCTAAGTGCTGGGATTACAGGCTTGTGCCACAGTGCCCAGCTTCCTGGGTTTCTTTTTCTTCTTTTTTTTTTGTACTGGGGATTAAACCGTGGGTGGGGGTGTGTTTACCACTGAGCTACATCCCCAGCTCCTTTTTTTTTTTTTTTTTGAAGAGAGAGCCTTGCTAAGTTGCTAAAGCTGGCCTTAAATATGTGATCCTTCTGCCTCAGCCTTGCAAGTTGCTAAGACTATAGGTGTGCACCACCGTGCTTGTTTCCCAGGTTTCTGACAAAGAGCAACTGCTGATGACATGCACATCAGGGAGCAACTTAAACTTCCTTTAATTCCTATGAATTGTGAATGTTAAAAAGTTTGGATGTAGAGGAAATCACCATCTGAAGGAAAAACTCATCACCTCACACATGATGTACTAGTGGTACCCAGAGGGTAGAGAGGTCAAGGATGCTACTAAATATCTCACAATGCATACGACAGCTTTCCACAATGGGAAGAACCACCTGGCCCAAATACCAATTGTGCTGAGATTGAGAAACCTTTAGTATGAAAGGAACCAGAATACTGGACTCACTGTTACCATCCAACTGTGTCTTTCTGAATGGCAAGAACTGCTGTAAAAAGAAAATGTCCCCAAGTTTCCAAGAGAAATATTGTGATGAGGCTAATATAAAGAGGATGTAAGAAAAGCATCCAAGGAGCATCTAATGAAATATGAAAATATGGGGAGAGCAACATAGTTAATTGAAAAAAGTCGTAACAGCAAACACAATGCTGCAGCATCAAACGAAAGGCAAGCCATAAGCTCAAAGTGTGTTTTATTCAAATAGTTCTAGGTACAAATGGGTCCTACCCTCCAGCTAAAGACAAGAGATAGAGTATTTGTACTTGGGAAAGAGCTGAGCATGGTGGCACACGTCTATAATCCCAGCAACTCAGGAAGCTGAGTTTGAGGCCAGCCTCAGCAACTTAGCAAAGCCCTAGGCGATGTAGCGAGACCCTGTCTC
Source organism: Geosciurus inauris (assembly GCA_004024805.1). Classification (NCBI taxonomy): domain Eukaryota; kingdom Metazoa; phylum Chordata; class Mammalia; order Rodentia; family Sciuridae; genus Geosciurus; species Geosciurus inauris. The sequence goes on along the minus strand of PVHX01017245.1, from coordinate 19,862 downwards.
AATGTTAAAAAAAAGTGTTAGAGATGTGGTTCAGAGGTCAGGGCCCCTGGGTTCAGTCCCTAGAACTCAACCCCCCAACAAAAGAAAAAAAGGAAACAAGATTTCACAGAAAGAGGGAAAAATTCATATAATTCACAAACACACCAAGTATGAATTTGCAGTTCTCACTTGGTACAAAACTGATTTGTTAGAAATGGATCCTAACCTAGATTCTTTTTTTTTTTTGGTACTGGGGATTGAACTCAGGGGCACTCGACCACTGAGCCACATTCTCAGCCCTATTTTGTGTTTTATGTAGAGACAGGGTCTCACTGAGTTGCTTAGCACCTCGCCATTGCTGAGGCTGGCATTGAACTCGCGATTTTCCTGTCTCAGCCTCCCTAAGTGCTGGGATTACAGGCTTGAGCCACCGCGCCCGGCTCCTAACCTAGATTCTAACCAGTGAGGTCACTGATTTTTCTTAAAGGAATTAATATAATACTGCTATGCATGCTCAGAAACATTCCTAAAATCATGGAACTTTAGGACCTAGACAATATCTAGCAATCACCCATTTTATGGAAAGGGCATCTGAAACCCAAAGTGATCTGCCTAAAATCACAACTCAAATTTATGACAGAGGTGGCTCACAATCCAGGCAGTCTGTTCCCTTTTTAAAAGATGTTCAGGGACTGGAGGTACACACAGTGCTTAGATTGCATGAGGCCCTGGGTTCAATACCTAGCAGCACCCCCACAAAAAAGACTATTTACAGTTACATCAATTTGATCTAAAGTTGCATCATTGGATCCTCCCTCTACACACTGTCTACACACTGCACTTTTACAGCAATCTGCCAGTACTCCTCATTCTGAACCCTTCACACACCAGGAATCCAGCCCTAAGCCTCTCCTGATCAAAGGGCAGATGGTCAGGTGTACCAAATGCTGCCAAGTTATATTTTAGGCTTTCCTGTGTTCCAGAAAATTAAGCAAGACCAAATTTAACTTCCACTGTTAAACAAGCCAGACCCTAATGCAAGCTGTTCTTCAGGACAAGAGTGTACTGCCCCTTCTACAACTGTAGATGATGGTCTCAACTGCCCCTCTGAAGCCTCATATGGTAGGCAGGAAAAAAAAGAAGAAACTTTTCTTTCAAAATGTTGGTATAAGCCAGGCATAGTGGTGCATGCCTAAATTCTGGCAACTCAGGAGGGACTGCTCATTCAAAGCCAGCCTCAGCAACTTAGCAAGGCCCTAAATGACTTAGCAAAACCCTGTCTTGAAAAATATATAAAAGGCTGGGGACATAGTTCAGTGATAAAGTGCCCCTGGGTTCAATCCCCAGTACCCAAAAAAAAAAAAAAAAAAAAAGGAAAGGAGACTGGGCATTCCCTTGTAACAGAACATTCTCCTCTTTTAGGATTTCAAACCACATATGGATTTGCCCTTATGTAATTCACCTCCTGTTTGGGCTTTCATTCTCAGAGAAGGAGCTGATCCTGACTCTTCAAAGGACATTTTATCATCTGGTGTCTTACATTAACTAATGTAGCAAACCACTTATTTTTAAATCACTCACATCCTTCAGTACCACTCAAATGCCATGTTCTCAGTATTACTATACATAATCACCCTATTTTACAATACAATGGCCCACCTCTCAACATGGCTGTATGGCACCAATGACTTTATTACTAGTTACACTTTGACATACTATATATATGGTATATATGGATCCGTTTAATATCCGCCTCATTCCACTAAAAAGAAAGCAGATATTTTTGTGTTATGTTCACAGCTGTACCCCCAGCACCTAGTACCCTGCCTGGCACACAGTATATGCTTTGTAAATATTTGTTGAAAGAAATGAATGAATACACAAACTTGTCCCTCTGCATATAATTCAGCAAAAGGTTTAAAGAGAGGATCTTCTGCCAGGTATGGTGGTGCACACCTGTAATCTCAGTTACTATGGAGCCTGTGGCAGGAGGACGACAATTTGGAAGCCAACCTCAGCAACTTAGAGATTCTGTCTCAAAATAAAATTTCTTAAGAAAGGGCTGGGAGTCAGGCGCAGTGGCTCAAGCCTATAATCCCAGCACTTAGGGAGGCTGAGACAAGGAGAATCACGAGTTCAAAGCCAGCCTCAGCAACGGTGAGGCGCTAAGCAACTCAGTGAGACCCTGTCTCTACATAAAACACAAAAATAGGGCTGGGGATGTGGCTCAGTGGTCTAGTGCCCCTGGGTTCAATCTCCAGTACCAAAAAAAAAAAAAAAAAAGAAAGGGCTGGGGATGTAGCTCAGAGGTACAGCTCTTTCAAGAGCTCACAAGCTCAAGGCCCCTAGCATTGATTCCCAGTGCGCACACACAAAAACATAAATGGGAGTGGGGGGGTATATATATATTTCTTAACTTCTAGTCCGGTACATCTTGGGTTATGAATTGAGGTTTCTGATTCCCCTAATCAGGACCAACTTATTGTTTTCTGTAGTTCCCAGGACTTTTTTTTTTTTTTTTTAATTTTTTTAGTTGTTGACGGACCTTTATTTTATTTATTTGTATGTGGTGCTGAGAATCGAACCCAGTGCCTCATGCATGCTAGGCAAGCACTCTACCACCAAGCCACAACCCCAGCCCTCCAGGGACTCTTAACCTTTGTATCTTTGAGGATTTCTTTCTGAATTTGATGAAAACATTAGCCCCTGCCCACCCTGCCAGCAAACTGTTATGTGTATACCAACTCAACAATGCCTACTGCCAGTCCCTTGGCTCCAAGTTTGCGAACTACTGATATGACTGATTTATTTTCAAGTTTCTCTGAGTAATTTTTCTTTCTTACTTCTGCTCTTCATTAAGCAGTTGGGTCCAAGGAAACGTCAAGGTAGAATTTAAAACTGCCTTCTGCCCCCAGACCTTGCTGATTAAGGGACTTTAGCCACATACAATCACAACCAGGAGGAAGTACAATCAAGCAAAGGATTACGTACTTCAAGGAAGGAAGTTCAGGAAAAGAGGTTGATAGGACAATCAGATTATTCTGATCTTGCTACTTCTACACAAACCATTCAAATAATTCTACATGAACATTTCCAAATAGCCACCTGAAGGCACCACGTTATCCTATACTCATGATGACTAACCTCTGACCAAATTACTTAAAATCATTCTATCCTCCCTTGACACTACTCACTATAAAAAGCACTTGGCTAGATTTAAAAAAAATTTTTTTGGAGAGGTCAACTAATCTTTCTTTGTTTCTCAAATCAGGACAAAGCTTAGCCAACCTAACCCACTAGAATATTAAACAATTAAAAACATCTAAGTGAAGTAGTATACAACTGCTTGTTCTGAAATAGTAACAGCTAATCCTCCCATGAAGAGGGGGGCCAGTTATGGGCCACTTTGGTAAATTTCCCAGTTCCATGTAAAGTACATAGTAAGTGCTTAATAATTCCAACTATTGAATTCAGTGTTACTGATCGACTATTATCCAGTTATACCTCAATTTCCTCTAAACATATTTAACAATTTCTAAATATATTGACAACTAATAGCTTTTATCTGTGTGGAAATTTGGGTGGTTTTAATTCTTTTTATCTACATTTTTCTGTAACTTTTAAGTTTTAAACGGTTGTTATTCTTAAATACAGGAATTCCAAACAACTTAAATAAAGTATTGTTATTGTACATTCACAGATTTTTAGTATGATGAAGACAGGACCCTTATTTGGGGGCAACAACACACAAATCCCAACATATCCTAATACCAGAAATATGTTGACTCATCTAAAAAAAATCTGTACATTCAAGGTTGATTAATACAGTTAAAAAATTACATGCAAAAATAAAAAATATTCCCATTGGGGGACCAGTTTTTAAAGTGGAAAGTCTTGACCTCTTGCCGAATTACAACATGAATCTTCCTAGCCTTCTGCCTATCCTAGAGATTGCTTCACTTTAGATAAACAGAAGCCAAGTCCTTGAAGATTTTGTCTCCTAAAGTTTCTATAAATCCATGGAGTCAGCCTGGAGGTCAAAGGTAAAATGAGGTCTTTTCCTACATTTGAAAACTAGGTGCCTAAAAAAACCAAACTGCTATCATCCAACTTATACCATTTGGCATTAAACATCATTTCAATTTTGTTTTGTTTTTGGTGATACCTGAGCCGGAACCCAGGGCCTTTTGCATGCTAGCCAACTGCTTTAACACTGAAGCTATATTCCCAGACCCCTTGTTTCTTTCTGTCTTTTGAAGATGCACTAAATTAAGGTTGCAGGGCCTTTCCACCAGGCCTAACAGATACAACTCAGCATTGGAACTTTTTTCCTTTTTATAAGCGTTCTCTACTGCATCATAAAGCCTACTCAAGGGATTGTTTCTCAAACTGTCAGGTCAATAAACTATTCAATTTTTTCAAATCACCTAAGAATAAAACATGTACTTATTTATACTGAGAAAACTGCTAGTGTCTTCAGGAATTCTACACTGTCAACAAGTCAAATTTGTTAAAAGACTAGAAAATAACCTTAGATTTTTAAATATGTTGATAACTGCTGAAAACCTTAAGTTAAAATTTACATTAGCTGCAATCAAACACACCTAACATGAAATAGACTGTACAAGAACTGTAGGGTAGAAAAGTCACTATCATTTATCCACGTACTGAAAACATCTCCAAAGGGGAAAAAAAGTGGGTAGTTCTTCAAATGTGTATAAGTTGGAATCCAAATAATTCATCTGTGCTGCATGTTTTTCAAACAGCAAACATTTTAACTGAAAGAAGTGTCCCTTCCAAAAAAAAAAACACTGGAATCAAGAGTCATCTCAAAGAGCCTTTATTAAACTACAATGATTTTCCATTTCTGCTATACACATAAATTTGACATCTTTAATCAGCTTAAAATTTCCTTTAGGAATTAGGCTAGCTAATAGTTAAAGAAACAAGAAAGTTACTTTTTAGGACAGAGGACAAGTTATTTTATAGGTTACTATAAAAATGCTGGGAGTATGTAAGTCAAAAATGAATTACCTCTACTTTTCATCAACAAAATGGGATTACATGGATTTAAGGAGATGACGTTTTTCCAAAAGTATTTTCAGAATTGGTCCTGAAACTATAAACTTGTAATCGGGCATCATCTCAACTCTATCTTGCAAGGAAAAATAAGGGATAGGGGACAAGTTTACCAGCACCCAAGATGGCACTGTCACAAGCAACACCTCCCACAATAGCCACCATTTTGAGCAGCACGATTTAATTAGACTACTCAAGATTTTATATCAACTAAAAGGAAATGTAAGGCATCAGAATAATTGCTAAGCATCTCCTGACTTTTAGGATTCTCGAATCTTTAATTTCTGCAGTTTCTCTTTAGTCAATATAAAGAGTGTTGCCGGAAAAAAATTTTATTGTAGAAATCATGCTTGTTACATCTATGCTCAAACTTTGAAAACAAATGTAATTGCTGCAAAAAATGCCCAACCTATTACATTTTCCTAAAATCTGGAGGAGCCTAGGACTTAATCACATTGTTTTAATCAGCTTAAGGAACTAAGAATCGTCAAAAGCCAGTGAGTGGCCCTCATTTATCAGTCTACATTCCTCTTCATTCTCTGGTCCCAGCCCTTTTGATCTTTTTATTTTCCCGATTTCATTAACTCTGCAACAAGAGCAAATTCCCACACTTCATTCATATGAGAAGCAAATGATATTTCCGCAAACACGACTGAATCTAAAAATGGTGAGGCAAAGACCTAAGGAGTAAACGAATTAAAAGCAACCCGAAAATGGCAGTAAATAGATACGTGGGGGTAAAGGCAACCGTAATGATTAACTTCTCCAAAAGATTCCAATTTTGATTACTGCATCGTCCAACCCTTGGCAGAACTGAAAACAAAAACTGATCAACTGTACCTTTGTCCCAAGGCAAAAGGTGGTGTAGGTAAGTCACTACACAGACTGCCATAGGAAAGAAAGCAATTCAACCTGCCAGCCAATCAAATATTTCACACCCCCTTCCAAAAATAAAAATAAAAAAAGAAAGGAAGATGCTGGCTGTTCGTTTGGGCCGTCTTTTGCACTCCGTTCCTCACACTCCCGCCACCATCCCTGACACTAAGACCCTCCAATTTTAGTCCAGTTTATCACAAAGCCTCGAGTCTGAAAGCACCTTCGGCCTGGCCAGAAAAGGCATCCCTCTCCTCCACGCTCCCCCGAAGAGATAATGGTGGCGAAATCAACTCCAAGAGCTTCCCAGGTCCCGGAATAAAAAAGACTACATATTCCTACTGGAAAGAAGCTATTAAAGAATAACGGAGTCCCAAACTTTCCCTCCGCAGCCTCGGAGCCCCGAGCGAAGGCTTGGCGCGGGGCGGCTCCCCAAAGGAGCGCGCCGAGCCCTGGCCCCCCCATCCTCCGGCCCGAAGTTAGCCCAAAATGCCCAGAGAGTTGCGAGCCTCCGGGAGTCGGCAAAGTGCTGCTCCTTCTCCACGCGCCCGCCCGAACGGGGGCGAGCGGGTCCCAGTAAATCCCGCTGCGCCCCCGCGCGTGCGCCCGTAACCCGTCCCCGCCCGGAGCAGCTGGCTCGCCGCTTCAATGGCACCGGGGGGAGCGCGCGCACGCACTCTCGCCCGGCTCGCCCTCCGCAGAAGTCCCGGGAGAGCCTCCCGTCCCACTCCGACAAAAGCAGACTCCCCCTCCGCCCTTCGCTGCCCGCTTCGCCTCCTCCATAGGCTGCGCGCGGGCGCCGTGGGCGCCCGGGCGAACGTCCCGAGCCCGGCGTCCGCACTTGGCGTCCGGTGCCGAGCCGCAGCGGCCCCCGCCCGCCCTTCCGCGCCTCGTGCCTGGTCGCCAGCCATTCTCCCGGCTCCAGACTCCGGCGAAAGTCTCTCGCGCCTCGTCTTTCTCCCCGCACGACGCTCCCCGGACGCCCCGAGGAGGGCCGAAGGAGAAAGGGGCGCAGCGCGCCCGTCGCCCGCCCGACCACTCACCTCGATCTCAAAGTCGGGCAGGCGGAACGCAGTGCGAAAGAGCGAACAGAAGTGCGCGATGGCCGGGACTTCCCACCAGGAACGGAGCTCGCCCAGACCGGCTGCGCCGCCCTCCTCCGGGCACATCTCCTCGTCGCGGAACCGGCCCCGGGATCGGCGCGCGCCCCGGAGGCCCCCGCTGCCCGCGCTTGGCTCGCTCGCCTCGGACTCCCGCCGCGGCGCGGCGCCTCGGCTGCTCGGACGGCGGCGGCGCGGCAGAGGCTGCTACTCCCGCGGCTGCCGCTGCTCGGCGTGAGCATGAGCCGAGGGCGCGCGGCCGGGCGGGGGGCGGCGGCGCGGGACCGACTCACTGAGGCGGCTGCGGCTCGGGCTGCCGACTGGGCCCGCGCGCTCGCCCCATCCCGCGGCTGCCGCTGCGGCCGCCCCCAGTCCCATACAATATAATCAACTCACCGCTGGGGAAAACAGATGGGGCTGGGGGCGGGGGGAGGGGGCCGAACAGAGGGCCTGGGGGAGGGGCCGCCCACGAGGAGGGGGCGGGGCTGTCCCTCACCACAACAACAACCCCCGCCCCCGCTCCCCACCCCCGCCCGGACAGCTGCATTGGAGGGAAGGGGGAAGGGAGAAAGAACAGAGCACCCCGAGACAGAGGAGGAATGTAACTTGAAGGGAGCCGGGTGCACCCCCGGGAACTTTTGCAAGGAAGGTTCGGCTTTCCAGGTGTTTAGGATGGAGTAGTTTAGAGACTTTCGTGAGACAGGACAATAAGGGTCTCCCTACCCCCCATTTGGCCCTAGTGGTCGCGTCCTTTTAAAGGGCCCGCTGGGTGGTGCTTTCGGTTAGGGCTATCTCCAGAAGCGTGCACGTGTGGGAGTTCAGTTATTATTGATGCGGAGGGTTAGTGCATGAGGACGAGTGGGCTGTCCACCCTGGAAATAGGCGGCTTAGAGAGATGAAGTGGTTTCCACCTGTTCTTTAGTGCTTTTATTCCATCCGAGAACGGTGCTTCAAGGATCTCTAAAGTGGCTCCTTTCTGCAAGGGTAGAAGGTGGTGGGGCTGGTTAGGCTGGAACTAAGTAGGATGGAGGCTAGAGTGCGGCGGGAAGGGTGGGGTAGGGGGAGGCACCAATCAGCAGCCAAGCGGGAAGAGCAATCCTCCCCACCCCAGGGAATGGACACGTGTGACCGCCCTAGAGAAGACGGGCTCCGAGCCCTGCGACTGCCCTCGCTGCAGCAAAGCTGCCTGCACGAGTGCGCACAATGTGGCTAGAAGGCTGGGGGATGGGAAAAGGAGCTCTAGAATCGGGGGACAGTGTTCGGATGGGGGTGGAGAACTGCACGACCAGGCTGAGGGAATGCGCTTTAGAAATGTTAAGTGCCGTATAGGACGTAGGAATTCTACTTAACCGGAAGAGGGAAAATCACCTCAAAAACAGCCCAGAAGTTTGGAAAAACTACATCGAATGTCTAGCTATTCATGTTTTTGTCATTGCACTTAGTCATTTAGTACTGCATTCTTCCCAACTCAGAAAGCCCTTGCCCGGTTCTCTAGTCCACCTCTCAGGAAACACTGCCCCTGATGCTCCCCCAAAATTAAGTGTTTAATGGGTGACAAGCACAACCGCAAAAGGCACGGTGGTTAAACCAAGGATCCTCTTTTGCCTTTATGCGGTGTAAAATCTGAAGAGAATGGCATGAGGAACGAATTTATGTGATAGATTTTAAAGTGGATTAGCTGGGTAACTGTCCTCCACCACTGCCTCACGTGTTCTGATCATTCTAACAGCCTGTTGTGTTTTTAAAACGCAGCATTTAGAAACAATTCTTTTGTGAATCAACTAAACTCAAAATACCTCATCTTCTAACACTTGGTGTTCCCCAACCCAACAAAAATGAACACATATCTAAGTGTTGCCAAAGGGCAAAGGCTATATATAAAGCATCGCTACTCTTAGATACTCCATTAATAAGCGAGATGTGAAAGGGTGACAAGCCACATGGAATTCATCATGTAACCTGAATTTCTGGACTTCTCTCTTCATCTCCTCAAAGGTAGTTTGGCTTTCCACACTTTTGTGCCTTTTAATTTTTTAAAAGTGCTATTGCCTTTTTTTTCACAATTGTTTCTAGCCCATTGTATCCCTACTGTTCTTTCCCCACATTTTCTTTGCTCTCTTGACTTCTCATTCCTCTTTCTCTTACCTGACCTCTCAATTGCCACTACTTGCCACCTTAGTAATAATAGATTGTTAACAATACTAGGAAGCAGAAAAGAGATGTAGCTACTCTGTAGTCTCTGTAATATGTCTGAATGTGACTACAATACTCACCCCCACACACAGGACCGCCATTGGAGGCAACACTCTACTACCCTTGTGTGCTCTCCATCACTGCCAAGTCCTGTAAATCAACAAAGCTGTCCTGAAACTGGAGGCGCCCCCTAGTGGTGATCATAGATCTCAACACCTTCCCTTCTGCGTGATGTGCCAGTTTCCGCCAAGGGTCCCCCACTCCGTGGGCATTTGGGCCTGCCATCAGCTTTAGACCTATTTCCATCTGTCATTCTCTCACCCGACTGGTTCAGTCCACAGTTTTGATCTGGTTCCTCTCCTTTGCACTCCTCCCCACTCACCCTCCCACCCCAGCCTCAACCTACAGTCTGGAACCAATCCTGATCTCAGCAACTAAGTAATCTAAAATGTCTTGGTCTGGTTGTAAAACTAAATTCCTAGTTTGTAAAACTAAATTCCTAAGTTCCCTAAATTCCCTGAGTTTGAACTCCAGCTAGAGCTTTCCCTTTTAGGACCTCCTCCGATTCCCTCCCATTTTGACTCCAGTCTCTGCAGCTGTTGGGATTGACACCAAGAATCTTTGCCCCTGCCTTCAACATTTGTCCCTCCTTTCTCCTTGGACTTAACTGCCTCAGATTTGTTTTCTGGATTCATCTCCACCCTAATCTCATAGAATCCAGATTAATGACCTTTGTTTGGCACTGGCCTTCCTTGCTCTCTCCCTTCGATTCCCAGTGGTGCTACACTCCTGACTTTTTCCAGCCTGGCGGGTTCTTTCCCCTCTAATTAGTTTTTTAGCATCTTCCTTGAAGACAGGTAGCTCATATGTCTTTTGCCTTTCTCATTCTTGCTGTTTTTGGCTTGTGAGCCAGTGTCATTAACTTCGTATGACTTTGAAAGAAGCTAGAAGTAATTCTTTCATCTTCTCCACGAATCTTTAGTTCTAACTCCTCTTCTAATTAAAAGTTTTCCATTTTTAAGAAATGCACAAGCCGGGCGCGGTGGCTCAAGCCTGTAATCCCAGCACTTAGGGAGGCTGAGACAGGAGAATCGCAAATTCAAAGCCAGCCTCAGCAATGGCTTAGGCGCTAAGCAACTCAGTGAGACCCTGTCTTTACACAAAACACAAAATAGGGCTGGGGATGTGGCTCAGTGGTCAAGTGCCCTGGGTTCAATCTCCAGTACCAAAAAAAAAAAAAAAAGAAAAGAAAAAGAAATGCACAATGAGGCCAGTCACAGTGGCACACGCCTGTAATCCCAGCAGCTCAGGAGGCTGAGGCAGGAGGATAATGAATTCAAAGCCAGCCACAGCAAAAGCAAGGCGCTAAGCGACTCAGTGAGACCCTGTCTCTAAGTAATATACAAAATAAATCCCTGATACCCCCCTCAAAAAAAAGCACAATGATTACTTTGACTTTTCTATTTGCTTATTGATTAATATTGCAAAAATATTTACATGCTTGTCCCCTTGCAAAATATGAAGCAATTTCAACTATCGTGGGACTCATGGGTTCCTGGAAGATGATCTGGGAAACTAACCACCTCTTTTTTTTTTTTTTTAATATTTTTTAGTTGTAGATGGACACAATATCTTTATTTTTATTTATTTTATGTGGTGCTGAGGATTGAACCCAGTGCCTCACATATGTGAGGTGAGCGCTCTACCACTGAGCCACAATCCCAGCCCCCTCTTTTTTTTTTTTTGGCAGTAGTGGAGGTTGAACCCAAGGGTGCTCTGTTACTGAGCTACATCCCCCAGTCTCCTCCCGTTGGTTTTTAAAATTTTGAGACAGGGTCTTGCTAAGTTGCTGAGGCTGACCTCAAATTTGTAGTCATCCTTGTAGCCTTACCCTTGGAATTATGGGATTACAGGTAGGCACTACAGCATATGGCCCACCTTCTTATCTCATTTTTTCTTTGTGAAATACATTGCAAGTTTCAAATGATCAACTGAAATGACCTGATTTATTTGAATTTTGGAAGAGATGAGACCAATAAATAAAAGTGGTTTCTTTCATAACTACAGCTATCTAGGACTAGCATTCAAATCTGACTGTTCATCCCAGTTTTCTATACCAACGGATTATGCTGCTTCTCCTTTCTATTTAAATTGCTTTTTCTCTCCCTGTGTACCAGTGACATCTAGATACTTCTTGTTTCAGTCCCAGGGTCAAATTGAAGCTGGAGCAGATTATACCCAGTGTTTTAGAATTTTAATTTGCTGTGGACAACTGAAGTCCAGGCACAGCACAAATTCTTGACACCCCTTCACACACATCTCTCTCTTTCTCCCTGCCCCCCACTTTTTCCAATTTTGTTAATGCTGGGGATAAAACCCAGGAACTCATGAATACTGGGCAAATGCCCTACCACATTGCTATATCCTTAGCCCTTCCCACACATCCTTGCCATTCTTATTAAGGACTGCATTATTCCAGGCTGGGGATATAGCTGAGTAGTTGAGCACTTGCCTAGCATGTACAAGGTCCTGAGTTGAAGCCCTGGGTACTAACCCTAGCAGGCGAAGAGGAATAATGCACCTATTCCCAAAGAGGGCTTATAAACTAGACAAATTTAAAAATTTGGGCCAAGTGCAGTGGTGCATACCTGTAATCCCAGCAATTTGGAAGGTGGAAACAGGAAGATTACAAATTTGAGTCCAGCCTTAGCAATTTATTGAGACCCTGTCTCAAAATAAAAATAAAGGGTGCTGGGCCCAGTGGCGCACACCTATAATCCCAGCACTTTGGGAGGCTGAGACAGGAGAATCCCGAGTTCAAAGCCAGCCTCAGCAACAGTGAGGCACTAAGCAACTCAGTGAGACTCTGTCTCTAAATAAGACACAAAATAGGGCTGGGGATGTGGCTCAGTGGTCAAGTGCCCCTGAGTTCAATCCCCAGTACCAAAAAAATAAATAAAATAAAAATAAGAGTGGGGACAAAGTTCAGTGGTAAAACACCCCTGGGTTCAATCCCCAGTACCAAAAAACAAAAATTAAAATTAAAGCTTAGTGAGTAAATTAGATTGGTGGTGAGAAAATTATGATTCTCTCTAAGGAAGAGCTCTTAACTCTCCCTTTATCACTTCTGTGAGAGGAAGGACTGAATTAAACAATCCCTGAGTTTATGGATTCTACCTTTTAAATAAAGCCAAAATAACATTCTTAAAATTTAAATTCAGGGACTGGGAATATACCTTAGTGGCAGAACGTTGCCTAGCATAAGTCAGACTCTGGGTTCTATCCCCTCACTACCAAAAAAAATTTTTTAATTAAATTATGTTACTCACCTCAAAATTCAATGACTCCCTTGCTCATGGTAGAAAATATCAACAATGGTAAATGTTTATGCCAAAGTTTAGCTTTATCCAGACTCTCCAGCCTTCTCTGTTCTCCCCATCCCCACCCCATTCCACCAATGACTCCTTCCCTCCTGCCAAACTGGTTCACTCACCCAAAAGATGTCCTTGTTTCCTCCTTTCTGATCATGCCCTTTCAATTGTCTGGAAAGACAACTCAACCTCTGATCTTGACTAACTCAAAACTCATTTCCTTGGTAAATTGTTCCTGATACACCCTAGCTCGGGGGTGTCTTCAGGTAATCTTAAACAACAGATTACCATTTGTGTGATTCACTGACAAAATACTTCCTCCTGATCTTTCTGTTTTTTGTTTGGTTTGGTTTGGTACCAGGGATTGAGCTCAGGGATACTCGACCACTGAGCCACATCCCCAGCCCTATTTTGTGTTTTATGTAGAGATAGAGTCTCACTGAGTTGCTTAGTGCCTCGCTATTGCTAAGGCTGGCTTTGAACTTGGGATTCTCCTGTCTCAGCCTCCCAAAGTGCTGGGATTACAGGTATGTACCACTATGCCTGCCTTCTATTACTGATTTTGAAGTGTTAATTAAACCTTTTCCCCCCTAGTACTGGGGATTAAACCCAGGGTACTTTACCACTGAGCTACATCCCTGGCAGTTTTTATTTTTTATTTTGAGACAAATTCTCACTAAATTGCTTAGGGTCTCAGTAAATTACTTTCCTTCATCCTTTCCTTCCACTGCCCCTCTGCTTGCTTGCTCTCACAGAACTCTTAAAGCCCTATAGTTCGCATTCTCAGCACATCTTCCACCTCCAGTTTCATTTCACCAAATATGCCTTGGATGCTTCCCCATCACTTTACATTCACCATTAAAGAAAGGGAATCCTAGGGTTGGGGGTATGGCTCAGTAGTAGAGAACATGCTGAGTATGCACTAGGTTCAGTCCACAGCCACACAGCAAAGGAAGGAAGGAAGGAAGGAATGAAGGAAGGAAGGAAAGAAAAAGGGAGGGAGGGAGGGACCTTAATTATCTTAATTATTAAAATTAAATTAATTCTCTTAAAATTAATACAGTGGTTTGGTTTCTTTTTGTACTGGGGATTGAACTCAGGGATACTTGACCACTGAGCCACATCCTCAGCCCTATTTTGTGTTTTATGTAGAGACAGGGTTTTGAACACTTCAACTGATTTTGAAGTGTTAGTTAATTAAACCTTTTTCCCTGAGCTGGTTAGCGCCTCGCCATTGCTGAGGCTGGCTTTGAACTCATGATTCTCCTATCTTAGCCTCCCGAAGTATTGGGATTACAGGCGTGAGCCACCATGCACAGCTAAATTAATATAGTTTTAAGGAGCTAAATCTTGCCAGGCGCGGTGGCTCACGCTTGTAATCCCAGCACTCAGGGAGGCTGAGACCAGAGAATCGCGAGTTCAAAGCCAGCCTCGGCAATGGCGAGGTGCTAAGCAACTCAGTGAGACCCTGTCTCTACATAAAACACAAAATAGGGCTGGGGATGGGGCTTAGTGGTCGAGTGCCCCTGAGTTCAATCCCCAGTACCAAAAAAAAAGGAGCTAAATCTTAGCTGAGGCACAATGGCACACACCTGTAATCCCAGCTGCTTGGGAGGCTGAGGCAAGGGCATTGCAAATTCTCAGCCAATTTGGGCAATTTAGGGACACCCTGTCTCAAAATAAAACTTCAGCCGGGTGCGGTGGCCCAAGTCTGTAATCCCAGCACTTTGGGAGGCTGAGACAGGAGAATCCCGAGTTCAAAGCCAGCCTCACCAAAGACGAGGCGCTAAGCAACTCATTGAGACCCTGTCTCTACATAAAACACAAAATAGGACTGGGATGTGGCTCAGTGGTCCAGTGCCCCTGAGTTCAATCCTCAGTATCTAAATAAATAAATAGAACTTCATTTTGTTTTGTTTTTGCAGTGCTAGGGATTAAATTCAGGGCCCTGTGCAAGTTCAATGAGTACTTTACCCCTGAGCTACATCTCTAGCCCTTAAAAATAAAATTTTTGAAAGGGCTGGAGATCGGGGGCTGGGGTTGTGGCTCAGTGGCAGAGCCCTTGCCTTGCACGCATGAGGCACTGGGTTTGATCCTCAGCACCACATACAAAATACATAAATAAATAAAATAAAGGTTTAAAAAATGCATTTAAAAAAAAGGGGCTGGGGATGTAGCTCAAGAGTAGAGAGCTTGCCTAGCATGCTGAGGATCCTAGATTTAATCCTTGCACCACACAAACATGAACAAAATAAAATTTTATTTCAAGACAGGGTTTTCTTAATTTGCCCAAGTTGGCCTTGAACTTGCAACCCTCTTGCTTCAGCCTTCCAAGCAGCTGGAATTAGAGGCTTGAGTCACCATATCTGGCGTGTATGTGTGTGTGTGTGTGTGTGTGTGTGTGTATGTTCACTGGGGATAGAACTCAAGACCTGAAGCATGATAGGCAAGTGTTCCACCACTGAGCTACACCCCAATCCCTGGGTATATTCTTCTTTTTTAATATTTTTTTAGTTATAGATGGATGCAATATCTTTATTTATTTTTATGTGGTGCTGAGGATTGAACCCAGTACCTCACACATGCGAGGCAAGCACTCTACCACTGAGCCATAACCCCACCCCCTTGGGTATATTCTTAAGCCAATATATCTCAGATACTATCATCTCAACAACATTTTAAAAATGAATGAGGTACTGTACATTTTTTTTCATGCCAAGTCTTTGGAATCGGATGTTTTCCACTTTAAGACATCTAAATTAGTACTAATCACATTTCAGTGCTTGATACACCACATATGATTAGAGGCAGTAGAGATCTCCAGCAGCCAACATGATCAGTACTCACTTCAGGTCCTCTAAATCATTGATATCATTGATCTGATTTTTTTTTTTTTTTGGTACTGGGGATTAACCCAGGGGCGCTTAACCGTTAGACACATCCCCAGCCTTTTTATATTGTATTTTTTTTAAATTTTTTTTTAGTTGTAGATGGACACAATGTCTTTATTGGTTTGTATGTGGTGCTGAGGATCGAACCCAGGGCCTCACGCATGCAAGGCAAGCGCTCTACCGCTGAGCTACAATCCCAGCCCTTTTATATTGTATTTTGAGACAGGATCTTGCTCAGTTGCTTAGGGCTTTGCTAAATTGCTGAGGCTGGCTTTTAACTCATGATCTTCCTGCCTCAGCCTCCTCAATTGCTGGGATAACAGGTGTGCATCACCACTCCTGGCCTAAATCATCGCTTCTTGACCTCTTAAAGACACCAGGCAGGAAGGCCTGGTGCAAGCACAGGCCTATAATCCCAGTGATTTGGAAGGCTGAGACAGGAGAATCACAAATTTGAAGCCAGCCTGGGCGATTTAATGAGATCCTGTCACAAAAATAAAATAAAAAGGTCTGGGTATGTAACTTAGAGGTGATAGAGCCCCTGGGTTCAATCTCCAGTACCAAGAGACACTAGGCAAGGCTTCCAGCAGGATCAATGTGTTGTGTATTATGGATCTTTAACATTCACAGTTGCTCTCTATATTTTTTCCTACTGTATGTGTGCGTTGCGGGGGGATTGAACCCATTGGTACCCTACACTGGGCTGCATCCCAGACTTTTTGTTTGGAAGGGAGAGTACCAGAGATTGAACTCAGGGACACTCAACCACTGAGCCACTTCCCCAGCCCTATTTTGTATTTTACTTAGAAACAAGGTCTCACGGCGTTCTTAGTGCCTCACTGTTGCTGAGGCTGGCTTTGAACTTGTGATCCTCCTGCCTCAGCCTCCTGAGCTGCTGGGATTACAAGTATGTGCCACTGCACCAGGCCCAGATTTTTAAATTTTTATTTTGAAATAGGATCTTGCTATGTGGCTGAGACTGGCCTCGAATACATGATCCTCCTGCCTCAGAATAGCTGGGACTACAGGCATGCATCACCGCATCTGGCTTATATATTTTTTAACCATAAAGAAATTCTGTGATACATTACAGAGTATAATTTTTATTTATTTATTTATTTATTGGTTTTTGTTTTGCAGTGCTCAGAATCAAACCCAGGGATTTGCACATGCTAGGCAAGCACTCTACCACTGAGCTACACTCCAGCCCAAGATTACTGTTATGGTTTGGATGTGAGGTGTCCCCCAAAAGCTCACACTGGATGTGAGATGTCCCCCAAAAGCTCACGTGTGAGCAATGCAAGAAGGTTCAGAGGAGAAATGACTGGGTTATGAGAGTCTTAACACAATCAGTAAATTAAACCCCTGATAGGGATTAACTGAGTGGTGATTGAAATAGTAGGGTGTGGGTGGAGCAGGTGGGAATTGGGTCATGTCATTGGGGTATTTATTTGTATCTGGCAAGTGGAGAACTCTCTCTGTCTGCTTGCTAATCATCATTTGAGCTTCTTCCCTCTCCCACACTCTTCCACCATGATGTTCTGCCTTACCTCAAGCCCTGAGGAATGGAGCCAGTCTTCTATGGACTAAGACCTCTGAAACCGTGAGCCGTCAAATAAACTTTCTTCCTTTAAAATTGTTCTGGTCGAGTGCTTTAGTCACAGCAGTGAAAAAGCTGACTAAAACAATTACTTTTTTTTTTGTTTTGTTTAAAATGGGTTCTTGATATGTTGTCCAGGTTGGCCTCAAACTCCTAGACTTAAGTGATCCTCCTGCCTCAGCTTTTTTGAGTAGCTGGGATTATAGGTGTGCACCACTGCACCCAGCTCCAAGATTACTTTTAAGCCCTTCATATAAACTTGACTTTCTTTTTGCACTTAATTTCTCCATTTTACAGTGATTTCTATTATACTATTTGTATGCATGTGTGGTTCTGGGGATAGAACTCAAGGCCTTGAGCATGCTAAACAAATGCTCTTACCACTAAGCTATAACTCCAGCCTTTCCGTTGTTTTCTCCAGTTCTGAGTTTTCCCTTGCATTATATCAGGTGTCTGGTTTCTATTTTCATATCATCAAGGAACACCTCTTCATTTATGTGGCATCAAGCTAAATCCTGTACCAGTAAAATCACATAGGTCTACATTCATCTTTTTTTTTTTTTTTTGGTACTGGGGATTGAACTCAGGGGCACTCGACCACTGAGCCACATCCCCAGCCCTATTTTGTGTTTTATGTAGAGACAGGGTCTCACTGAGTTGTTAGCACCTCACCGTTGCTGAGGCTGGCTTTGAACTCACAATTCTCCTGTCTCAGCCTCCCTATGTGCTGGGATTACAGGTTTGTGCCACCATGCCCGGCTTACATTCATCATTTTCAGTTGCAAGTCACCAGCACTACCCTGGGATATAGACCACAGAAGAACAGTAAATGAACAAAAGGTAAGTCTTAAAAGGATTAAATAAAATTTCCCCTTCTTATGCTACTGATGCTACCAGTGCTTGTCTTTAATGTCTCCTTCCTCTCTCAAGAGCTTTCCAGCTTGTCTCTGCTCTCCTTCCAAAGAGTCATGGAACCTGTGGTTCTGGCGCTATTACTTACATCCACCATGGGAAGTCAATCAGTTTTATATACTCTGTGAAGCAAGTTTCAGCATAAATGCACTGCAGGGATCCAAAAGGATGAATAGGCCACCGGCTGGAAAAGAAGATGACAGATGAGAAAAAATTTATTAAGAAAGTGACAGAAAGCTTAGGGAGAAAGGGAGCACTGGGGTGTAGCTCAGGGGTAGAGGATTTGCCTAGCATGACAAAGGTCCTGAGTTCCATACCAAGCACCTAAAAAAAAAAGTATTGAGTAAGTATCCAAAGTCACCCTAAAGACTCATTGTGAAGCCAGGTGCAGTGGTGCACATCTGGCTTGTACTCCCAGCGACTTGGGAGGCTGAGGCAGGAGAATTCAAAGTTCTACCCTCAGCAACTTAGCAAGACCTTGTCTCAAAATAAAAAGAGCTGGCGATGTAGCTCAGTGATAAAGTGCTGCTGAGTCCAATCCCCAGTACAAAGGAGAAGGAGGAGGTGAAGGGGGAGAGGGAAGGGGAGAAGAGGAAGAAGAGGAGGAGGAGGAAGGAGGAGGAGAATAAGAATTTACTGTGAATAGAGAATTGGGTCAGAAATTCTTTGGCTCACTCTATTGTGCTCTGTTTAAATGTCCCCCTGCCCCATATCCAGGGATTTCTATTAGCATTTTGTCATTTAATTACCTTTCTAAAGCATACACTGAGGTGGAAACATGCCCAAAGATAACAGGGTTCTTCTCTACCTGTCCATACTTTCCTCAGAGCTGCTTAGCACAAGGACTCTCATTCCTGTGAGTTGTAGTGCTTGTTAAGCCTCAATGTCCTTCCATTGCACTTTAATAATAGCTGCAAAGCTGCCTGGGACCAAGACTATGGAAGCAGCTCTCTGTATTTTTGCCCTTCAGACTGGTAATTTGTTATTGCCATGAAATTGAAGTGTCGGACTTGGAAACCCTCGTGACCCTGGTTGAGAAAGGCTCCTGGTGCTTCAGAGGTTCTGCCCTGAGGAAGTTGAGCAGTGCTTCTGTGCTCTGGCTTAAACCAGTTTGGACCAGAGCTGAGGACTGCATCCTAACAAATACTGTTTGTGTTTGGTTTTTTGTGGCCTTGGGTATCTAACCCAGGGCCTCACCATGCTTGGCAAGCACTCTACCACTGAGCCACATCCCCAGTCCGCAAATACACAGCAAGAAAGGAGATTATTGCAAATGTTGGTGAATTTAGTGTTCAGTGGATGAGAATTAAAAGGGGGACCAAGAACTTTCTACCGTTTTCCCATTTCTTTGATTTAGGACTAAAATCCTCACTGGATTTTACTGCTTGCTAAAGAACTGTTGTTCATTCTCTTCTACAAACTATCTAAGAATGAGCTCTCTTGCTGCCCCTGGGTGCTTAGTCCATGTTTATGCTCCTCTGTTCCAAAATTCCTCTCTGAATTCCTGAAGTGTCCAGTCCTGGCCTATCTTATTGTGACATCTCCCCTTGTTCTTGACACCAGGTCAAATAGCTTTGTAGCATCTCAATTCTCAGTGCCATTCAGAAGCTGGTGAATCTTAATGAGTTTTCCCCTTAATCTCCTTTCAAAGGGGCTACAATCCTTAATTTCTCTAACTTTCTTTTTAATTATTTTAGCTCCTTGTGTCATTCCTTCGACCTCAGACAGTCCCTACTCAGTTTAAAGGTCACATTATTTTGGTTGACAAAGTGCCCAGAGTTGTATCCATCTGGTCTCAAACTCTTTAGCCAAGCCTGAGTTGTCTCTCTCCTATTGTTTCATCGACATTGAAATATACATTTAG
>PVHX01017244.1:0-40620 GCA_004024805.1 Geosciurus inauris | reverse complement strand
TATATAAACCTTAATTCCTTCAAGATTACTTAATAAACACAATATTAATAGTAAATTAATATTTTAAGAAATCCTTGTCATTTTACATATGGATTTAACTTTGGTTTCCATTAACATTTGACTTTAGGGGAAAACCTTAAATAGCTTTGACTGATTGTTCCATATGTGTGTGTGTGTGTGTGTGTGTGTGTGTGTGTGTGTACAACTTAGTTACATATAAGCTTGTTGAAATTTGCCTGTTATCTATTTTATAAAGACTTCCTTATCTAGAAACACTTTCTTTTTCTTTTATTAAATATAATTTTTATATCTAGAACCTTCCAATTTTTCTTTCCCATCTGTTAACTCCTTTTTCTGTTCACATTCTTATATAATTCTTATAAATTTATGAATTTAGATGAATCACTCCATTTCAATGTGGAGAAAAATATTATGTTATTTACAGCACTCTAATTGAAACAGTTGAAATGTTTGGGCCTTTGTATATAAAAATCTTCTATAAACCTATGTATATAGAATCATATCTGTTTACCATCTTATGAAAACACAATATTCAAGTATATAGAATTACACATGTTGGGACTTTAAATTTTTAGTAACCTTGTTTTTAATGACACAGAGAATTTTTAAAACCCTTTCTTTTTAATTTACTAATCTATGAAAACACCAATAATGTTACTCTATGTAATTCAAGGAGCTAGGAGCACTTGATGTTATATTTAACTTTGTAGATTAATCAGATGTCTCTAACAAACATTTATGAGTAATCCTTTTACGTATTTATTAGTAATCCTTTACATATTTATGAGTAATTCGTGTCAAATTTAATTTACTCATTTTATTATAAAAACCAAGATATCAGATGAGTGTATTGAACAGTATTAGCCATTTCTCCCTTGTTGCAGAAAGTCTTAGAAACAATGGATATTAGACATTTTATAGATGTTAAGATTTTATTAGTTGTTTGATCACCTGGAGAAATTTGTGAGTTAAGAAATTTTAAAGACATCTTTATTTTTATTTGTTTACCCAATACAAATTGAAGTTTTGAATCATGTGAATCAAAGGTATTTGGATCCATATTTTTTAATTTTAGTTTATAAAATTAGTTTATGAGCACTCCATAAAGTTCTGATACACACACACACACACACACACATACACAGAGAGAGAGAAGATAAGACACTACACAGAACAAACAAGGAAAGTACTTATAACTTTCAAAATTTATTAGATTGAGTCAGCTTTTGTAAATTGGCCTCTGAGAAAAGTAGAGTGTAAAAAACTTCTATAGTTGGATAAAACAGTTCTGATCAGAAATTATAATTTAGGTGAGCAGGATCAAAATCAAGAGCTCAAAAATATAGAATTTTATTTTAAATAAGAGTTCTGGGAAAAATGATATGGCCATTATTTCAGTAAAGTATTATGAGAGAGAGAGAGTGTGTCAGTCAGAGTCTTCAGACCATTTTTCTGTATTGTAGCAAAGGAAGAGTTAAATAGGACCTTTTTCCAGTTGGTAATTAGGCCATGGATGTAGAAAATTATGAGACATTATCTCTATTTTTGAGGAATGAAGCTGTTATGTCATGTTCCTTACTGAGACATGTCATTGGCTGTTGGTCTGGTAAGGGTAAAGGGAGGGTATTTATTAGCTAATTGTGCCTTTAAAATCTCTTCAGAAGGGGAATATTTGCCTGCTGCTTGGCAATTTACCATCCCTGTAACCTGGGGCTCCCTGGATGTATTAGAAGACTTGAGAAAAAGGCTGCACTGAAGAGATGGGTGTTTTTCCTTGGGGACAGTTCACCTTCCAGTGTCCCTGTTGCTCACACTTGGAACAGGGCTTGGTGGGGAGCCTTTGGTTAGGGCAGGCTTTGACCAGTGTCCAGTCTGCTCACCTCAGAAACAGGGCCTCAGGGGTATTTTGGAAAGTCTAGAGAGTTGGGCTGAGGTATAAACCATAGGAACTTTTTTTCGGTTGTGAATTGTGGAGGCCAGGAGCTAATATTAACTTTAAGATATTTCTCTTATTACATTTTGAGTTTGAGCATCCTGCTTGTTAAAAACCTTGAGAGTTTTATCTAAAAGTAACTGCTGAGGAGACTCAGGACCCTTCTCTAACTGTCTGAATTTCTGGCAGTTTTTTCCAATTTACTTGGGTTTGAGAATTTTTCTGAAATTTTCTCAAGGAGGCAAGTTAACTCTTGTCCCTAGAAAGGAGACTTGTAAGGAAGAGGGAAGGAAAAAGGCAAGGTCACTTACCCAAATGAGACCAGTGTAGGCATGCAGAAGAGCATTTGGTGGATGGAAGGAAGTGTGTGGTGATCCTCTTGGGCCCTCAGGCCAGGATCCTAAAGCAGCTCAAATTCCCGGGGGGTTGGTAGGGGTGGGGTGGGGGGGACAACACCAAGATCAATGGAAGAACTTAGATCTGAGTCATGGCACCAGTGAAAGAAAACTAGTCACAGAACTGACCACTCAGATACACCACAGACAAGCAAAAGCAAGTTTATTGTCTGGAATCTGACAGGCTGCCTTGCATAGAGAAAAGAGCAGCAGCTTCCCTCTTAAGAGTTTCCTTTTGTAAGCAGAATCATGGCTAAGGGGAGGGGGCTTTTGTTAGGGATGGGGTTAGTCCTTGTGGTTGGCATAGCAGATCTTACCTAATTTCACAAAAGTGGGTTTCTACTCCTAAGGGCCATTTCTGGCAAGTTCCTGTTTCCCAAGGGGAAAAACAAGACAGATTTCTATTTCTTAAGTCCGTTTCTGCCCTTAAGAAACAGGAACCCGCAGATATTTTTAATAAGAAGAACAGTATAAGAAAAGCACAAGTTATAAAATAGGAGTGGGGAAAGGAATATGGCTATAGTTATGCCAACACTGCCTCAGCTAGCTAGATTTACAGGCCTGTGCCACTTCCTCCTGCTAATGGATATCATTAATGAATATCAAACTGTACAGTAACTAGAAACTAAGCATTTTCTTATTTATAAAGCTATCAGTTTATTTGTTGCCCAAATGCTAATTTTTGGATTATCAAATTGTTTTTTCACTGTTTACTTAAAACAGTGACATATACATTTATTTAGTCTAAAATAGGAACAGATACTGTTTTTTTCTTATACAGGAAACACGTCAATGAATGTATAAGCCATTCATCTTTGGGGTTAACAAAATTATAATAAAATTAAAGATAAATCAAAATAACAAAAGCACCTAAAAAATGGTGACCCTCCCTATCCAAGATGTATAGTCTCCAGCTTGTACATCCTTATTCAGCACTGGGTTGATCTGTCATTGAATCCTATGTGCCTTAACCTTCTATTTTATATGAAAGAGAATAGTTGAGGAGAGCTGTTCAAAACAATTATAAATTGGTTACAAAATAATTCCTGATATCTTATTTCTTTACTCTCTCTTAAAAAATCCTCACATTTCCATGGCTGAAACCATTCTCTTGGAAGATTTTTTAAGGTTTTTTTCCCTCACTTCTTAATCATTATTGTTTTATTTTTAAATTTCCTAGGATTATTAGAAAAAAAATGATAGGAGACCTAATTCTTATAGACATAATTGAAGGACAGAAAAAGAAATTCTAGGACCTATATGTATTTAGGAAGGTAACCTGGGAAAATTACAGAAATGTTTCTTTGTTTCTATCTTTTTAAGCTTTTTAAAAAGAATTGTTTATGAATTTTCTTTGTTTTAGGTATTCAATGTGGATTCAGGTAGACCTGTTTGTAGACCTTAGTCTTTATTTAGTTTCACAAATTCCTAGCTAAGTCAATATTAGTCAAATTATTCAGCTATTTGAAATATTTTTCTTCATTTGTTTCTGCATTTTTTAAAAAGAAAATAATAATACCACTAATTTCAAGTTATTTTGGCATTATGTGCATACACACATTTCCAGCTCCAGATTCTGGTATTCAGTTAAGTGCTGAATAAATTAATACCCTTGTTTTCTTCTTTTTAAGGGTATTGGGTAGCCTGTGAGGCATGATTTCAACAGTAAGAAAAGGAGAAGTGTTCGTCTTTTCTGAGGCTGCTGAACAGTTTCAGCTCTGCATATCATATGAATAGAAATATGCAATATATGTTGAGTTTCTTTTTTAATTTAGGAATTTATTTTAACAAAAATAGGCTTAGACACTCAAAGACTGCAGTTTTGAATTGTTTTTTGTAGAAAATGGAGAGCTATTTAAGAATTTTTAAAGAAGCATTTTAAAGGAACAAATGAATCATACATAAAGATGAAACGGAACATGAGAGTATTGGTAATAATAGGCAATTTTAAAAGGAAGGAGCTCCTAGAAATGAAAAAATATATAGTGAATATATAATATATAAATAAATAGTATATGTAAAAAATATATATATATAATATATAGTAAATATATAAATATAAATGAAAAAACATACAGCACATGTTTTCTCCTCCAGATTTACTTAGGTATAATAGACTAAGGTATAACATATTAAATAAGAATTTTATGAGGTCAAGATATATAATTTGATGTTTTGATATACATTGTGAATGACTGTAATAATCAAGTTAATATACTCACTCATTGGCATAATTATCATTTTGTGTGTGTGTTTGTGGTAAGAACACTTAAGATCTAGTCTCTTAGCAAATTTCAAATATGTAATGCATTATTAACTACAGTCATTACACTATACATCAAGTCTCAGCATTTAACTTATGTTACAACTGAAAAGTTTGTACCTTTAAAAAAATGCTTCATCCCTTCCCAGACCTTGGCAAAAACTCTCTGTATCTTTGAGCTCAACTTCTTTAGATTCTACACATAAGTGAGATCATGCAATGTTTATCTTCCTGTCTGGCTTATTTCACTTAGCATAATGTCCTCTAAGATCAGTATTTTTAAATCAGAATATATTTCTTCCATTACCAAAGAAAATCCTTCCTAAATAAAGGAAAAAGTCATGCAGTTCAGAAAAAAACATTTCTGATCAAGTATTCTCAGAAATTGTTATGTTAAATATTTAAATTTAGATTCTTTGTGAGATTTTCTTAAAAACAGCAGTTTTTCATAGAAAGCTTTCTTTATTTTTACTGGTGGGATGTTATCATAAAAGACTTTGAATATCTTAAAGATACCTGATATTTTAGACTTTTATATTTATTGATTTGAAACAAATCTCTCTTTCTGATTATTTTGTCAAGGTAGAATATTATAACCGCATCCCAGGAAAAAAAAAATGAAGAATTTATTGATGTTAAAGTCTCTGGAAGGTAAGTTTAACAGTTACTTGAAGCATCAATATATGCAGAGACAGATTTTCCTTTAAGATTCCATTCTTCATTTGAAGCTATTCCCCTCCCCCCCTTGAATCATATTCCCATCTCTGGAAAAATGTAGGATTGCTTGGCTTTGATGATATTGACTTAAAAAGCATAGGATAAACTGTATTTCTTTGAGACTAATCTAATATAACCATTTAATCTGAGAAAAGGTAGGTAAAGAGCAAGTACTGTACCCTGGGAGAAGACTTCACTTTGACACTTCAGGCTGTTTATAGTGTTTCTCTGAAAATCTGTTTTCAGAATTAGAGATACCAAGTTGATGGGTAAATTAACTCCATCTCACCCCAAGTTTACTGCCCTCTGATTTTAATTTAGAAGAAATGGCTGAAACTCATTCATGCTAAGAAGAGGTACAGAAGTCTATATTTTAAAAATGTTTACTTCTAGCCTACTTCATATATCTGATATAAAATTCCTTCCAGTGCAAAAAGGCAGTGGATATTTTAATTCTTAAGGAGGTTTGATAGGCTGAGGCAGGAAGATTGCAAGTTCAAAGCCAGCCTCAGCAATTTTGTGAGACCCTAAGCAACTTAGTGAGACCCTGTCTCAAAATACAAAATAAAAAAGGAGTGAGGATATGGATCAGTGACTAAGCACCCAGGATTCAATCCCTAGTACCAAAACAACAAAACAAAACAAAACAAACAATAACAAACAAACAAAAACTCCCAGAGACTATGTGGTATAATGAGAATGACTTCACCATAGAAATCAATATAGTACATTCAAATTGCGAGTTTTATTACTAATTGTTCTGAAACCAGGCACTTCACCTGATGGTTTTGTGTATTAGTTTCTTCACCTATAATAACATAACATAGCTACTTTGCATGATGTAAAATATGTAAAAGTGCCTAGGATGGTAGCTGGCCAATAGTAGGACATACATCAATGGTTTGGTTTATTTGCTTCCTTCTTTTTCCAATAAAATATAACAATTGAATTATGACAGTAAAAACTAAAAATATAGTGAGGTTTTTAATTACATAATATTTGGAGGATGTTTCTTATTGTCAACCAATTTATTTTTGAAGTATAAAGTAATAAATAAAGTTTTACCCCTCCTCAAAAGAAAAAAAGAGACAGTAAATAAAAGCAAATTTGTCCCTGTTCACAATTCCTAATGCACTTTCAAATGGTGACTGAGCCCAATGATGTATGTATAAAATTTTTAAATTAAGTATTTTAATTAAACTAGCTTATTACTCAGTATCTGATGGATCATGAAGCTTCAATAATTCAGTCTCTCAGAAGTGTTCTTTTTTAAAAAGTTAAGTGATCCATATTGGAGTAGAACTGTTACACATAGTGATGAGCAAGTGATGCAAATATACATATTGATTTCTACCAGAAGGAAAATTAACTCATATATTATTGAGTTTGCAAAACTCATATTTCCCCAAATCTAGGAATGTGTTATAGATTGCTACTATAATTAGTAGCAGAATTACTTCTGTTAGGACAAGAATTATTTATAATATAAAAGTATTTTATCTATGATCGATCTATCTATCTATCTATCTATCTATCTATCTACCTATACATTTGATGATATACATGTATCCAGGGCTAGCTACATAATATAAAAGACTCAGTTCAAAAATAAGGGGAAAAAGTGTCAAAAATATTAAAATATAAACCTTTCCTTAGAACTATTTTATAACTCATAAAATATAATAGGAGCTATACAGATACAAGAGTTACAATATAAATTTATGTACTGTAAAAATATTTTCACATACTAATTGTACATGATATAATAGATTACTTATTAACATAAATTGATCATCATCAAGTTCTGGTTTTCTCATCTGAAATGCATTTACTGCTTCCTCAAAATGTATATTTTAGCAGCTTCTTTTTCTTTTTCTTAGCACATATTAATTGTACAAATTAATGGGATGCCATATATTTTCCATACATGCACACAGCATGTACTGACCAAATCCATCCTCTCTTCCCACTCCCCACTTACATCCACCCCAAACTCTCTTAATCACTATACTTTGAGTTCCACATTTTCAGTTTTCACATATGAAAGAGAACATATAGTAATTGTCTTTCTGTCTGGCTTAATTCCTAATATAATGGCTTTCAGTGCAGTTCAGTTCAGTTCATTTTGCTGCAGATGACATTATTTCATTCTCCATTATAATTGAGTAACACACTGTTGTGTATGTGTACCATGTTTTCTTTACAACATTCATCTGTTTGTGGGCACTTGGGTTGATTCCATATCTTAGCTATTGTATTGCAATAGTAAGAAATAGGCATGCAGATTTCCCTTTGGTATGTTGATTTGATTTCCTCTGTATATATATATATATATATATATATATACCCAGACTGGGATAGCTAGATTACATGGTAGATCTATTTTTAGTTTTGAGGAAGCTCCGTACTGCTCTTCATATGACTGAAATAATTTACATTCCCACCAACAGTATATGAGTCTCTTTTCCTTCAAATTCTCAATAGCATTTGTTTGTTTGTTTTCATAATAGCCATCCTCATTGGGGATTAATGATATCTCATTGTAGTTTTGATTTGCATTTCTGTGATGGCTAATGAGTCTTTTTAAAAAAACATTTTTGGTCATTTGTAAATTTTTATTCTATGTCTATTCAGATCATTGGCTCATTTTTAAATTAGAATATTTTTTATTTGCTGTTAAATTTTTTAGTCTTTTATATAATCTTGATATTAACCTGTCAAATGAATACTTGGCAAATATTTTCTCCAATTCTTTAAGCTGTCTCTTCACTTATGTTAATTATTTCCTTCTCTGTGCAGGAGATTTGTGGACTGACGTAATCTCATTTGGCTTTTTTTTTTCCCTATGCCTTTGAGGTCCCATACAGAAGATAATTCCCTATTCCAATGTCTCGAACTGTTTCGCCTGTGTTTTCGTCTATAGTATCAGAATTTAAGGTCTTCCATTTAGGTTTTTGAACCATTTTGAGCGATTTAATTTTCAATCAATATAATGAAAGTGACATGTTCTAGGCAAATTCAAGGTCACAAGTACATTTTGATAATTATTATTTTTGAACAAGACTTTATTGCTGTTTCATTGTTACTGGAGCTATTGAAAATATTTCTATTGTTTATTAACATAATAATTTCTAATATTGTCATTTCAAAATGTGAATTATATATCTCAAGCAAATGACTCTCACAAAACTTTTATAAAAAGATTTAACTCTTCTTACAACTCAGTTTCATGGAAGTATGAATTTAATTTTAAATGTAAGCTTATATCATGGCATTTTAAGTTTTCCTCTGACATTTCTTATAACTTTTGGAGATTGTACAGAAAACTCCAACTGTCTTCATGATTTACATATAATTCAAAATGCCTATTTACCCATTATATTGCTGTATCTTAATTGCAAATAAATTAATTCTGAAATTATATTTATAGTTAATAATTAATTTCTCTGAAGTTTCATATGGAGATAGTATTCCTTTTTGTAAAGACTAGATTACCAGAAGGAGATGAATTAAAGCCGCTCGGCAAGTCTTTATAGGAAATACACGCTCTTGGGCTGAATTCTCCTGTCCATCAGAGTGTGTCTGGGAGATATGGCACTGGGGCTCCGGTGTACAAACAGTTTCAAAAGGCCTGGTCAGGAAGAGGAGGGCTTGGGGGCAGGAAGAGAAGGCCAGAGTCCTTCCTGGATAGGTCAGGAAAAACCCGCTGATTGACAGGAGGCGTGTCTACTGGTGACGTCAGTGTCTGGCTGGCAGCTCCGTTTTGTAGCTGCTGACTGCAGCTGCCCTGACCGGTCCCTCTAATTGGACATCCTGGACCCTGATCTGACCTAACACTTTTTGTTTTACATTATAGTCTTCCAATGTAATCCTATGCTAAGCCTTTGGACATTGCTTTGAATTGTTGAACAGTTTTTAAGACCAGAGATTCTAAATGTATTGAAAAATTTTAATAAATCTTTAATATATATTATTGTTCTATCCTCATGTAAGCTTTTATTCTGTAGTAATTTGTTGATACTTTGCTTTCTAAACACTGGTCCTGCACTCAGACAGGAAAATTAATATTTGCGCCAAAGCTGCAAGAATTGGCTTTGGAGAGAAATGGCCGAGTCAGTGTTGAATTCCAGCACTGCCCTGTGCAGTGCTCTTCCTCTTTCCCATGATGGCTACTGTTAGTGTTCCTGCAGCTGATTTCATATTTGCTAACACCAATATGGGCTGAGGTCTGGGTCTGGGTTGCTTAGAGTCTGAATTCCTCAGACTGGACCAAGGATGCACTCACATGATAGACAACCATGCTCATTTCTCAGAACCTTTCCTGACCCCTGCTGAATCTTCATTTTTCGCATGCTAGCTTGCAGGGGTTGCAGTCTGTCCTGAGCCAGTGGGTTGAAGGGGGCACCCCCACATTCATCTAGCAGTGGAAGTTGGGAAGAGTTGGAGCCGACTGGTTGCCTGTTCCCAGCCCTCTGCTGCTGCAGGACAATCCGACACACCAGGGAGTCAAGTCGAGGCAAGTACTCATATGTTTGCAGAACAAGCATTCAACTTATAGGGCCGTTTGGCCAATCAGAGACAATGCACGTAGGCAACAGTTGTCCTTGTGGCAAGGCACGTAAGCCCCCTGAATTCTGTCCAGGAGCTGCACATTTGCAGAACCAACAGTAAACCAGTCACATAGTTCCTCCTTCCTTTGTGCCTTTCCCATTTACACACAATGGCTAGTCATAAGGGTGTAGCATAGAGCTAGCCCCCCACACTAGCTCTATTGTCTTGTTGGACTTCACTTGAAAAAAAATTCAGTGATAAATTCTTTAAGAATATCAAGATAGCACAAACAGAGCATTAAATCAACAATGGTACTCTTTTGATGCTGGGGCTTTCTGTGCCTACACAAACCACATACCTGGGAAACTGACCAAGCATACAACATGATATATTGAGAACGATTAAAGAAAACAAAAGAGAATAGATGGTTTGGATGGCTAATGTGACTTTTTTTTGCAACTTCTCACTAAAATAACTATGAATACACCCAGAAATAAAACTTCAAAATATCAGTGGAAATTAAGAGTATTAGGATATTATATAATAATTTTTTTGAAGTCATGGGAGAGTGGTGGACGCTTTCCTTAAACTTATTGGAAGTGATGTTTAATAGAAATAATATAGCTGCTTCTTTTTTTAGCTTATGTGGTCTATGTCAAAGAGGAAATTGAATGTGAAGTCTCTGTTAAATTGGCCTTTGTGAGTTCTTCAAGGTTGTGTTATTAAGTGGTCAACTCTCCAAACTGGATAGAAATTGAATATATAATGGTGATAAAATGAAAGATGAACACTCAGTATTTATTGAGCTCTTATTATGTGCCACATATGAATTTAAATAGATTAAATGTTTTAACTCAGTGCTTCTCAACTTTTTGAAGTTAGTATCCCTTATATTCCTAAAAACTCATTCAGTGTACAGATAAACAAGGAAAGAAGCTAAAATAAACCATATAATATTGTATTTGAGTTGGAAACATGAGTGTAAACTAACATTTAACTTAATAAGCTCTGCTTTCTGAGAGGACCTATAAGCAAGATTTGGTTTCTGAATACATTCTCTAATAAAAGAAGAAAGGGTTTCTTGAGAAATGGGTAAGAGGCAAGTAATGTAAACCTGTAGTATCTTGTAGTGTCAAAAAGTAAAGAAGAACATAAAGGGCATATAGGAGACAATATGAAAGAACTCCCAAATGGCCAAGCCATAACAAATTCAGCACCAAAATAAATATAGGATTATAAGACAAAGCACAAAATAAATATCTGTAAGTTGATGAAGACACATAAATGATTGAATAAATAAACAAGGGAGAAGGAACAAATCTCTACTACAGAATTCTGATTGCTTTATGCATATACTGCTGACACTAGGGAGTGGAGCTTAATTTGCTCCCCTGCTCCTTGAGGATGAGCTGCTGTTAGTGACTTACTTCAGAAGGATAAATGTAGAAAGGAAGGGGGAAAAAAGATTTACAGGGAGCAATCCTGGTAAATAGACACAGCCTTGCCCACAGAGTAAAAATTCACTTTGATAGTTTACCTTTGATGCTATGTGATGAGAATAGCACATCATCTCTGTGGTCTCCTTCCTCAAACTCATTGTCCAAACTAATCATAAAACATATCAAATAAATTAAAATTGAGAATTACTCTAGAAAATATCTAACTGGTCAGTACTTTTTAAACTATCAAAGTCTTGATAAAAAATGGAAACCCTGACCAACTATTATAAAATAGTGTATACTAGGGAGACTTGCTGGTTAGATGGAATGTAGTACCCTAGACTAGGCTGTGGAATAGAAAGAGAATATTAATGTAAAAAGGAGTGAAAGCTAAATTAAGTCTAGGGTTTAATTAATAGTAGTGTATTCATATTGGTTTCTTAGTTTTGTCAAACAGTCCATGGTAATGTATTATATTATCAATAGTGGAACTGAGCAAGGAATATTTGGAAACTACTATCTTCATAACTTTTTGTAAATAAAAATTACCCCCCCGAAAAAGGATACTAAAAATCATGAGTACACTAAAGAAACTTTATTTATATCAATTATATCTTGAAATTTTCCATATCATATATTTAAATGAAAAATGCATTTATTAATTCATTTATACAAACTAGTTAAAACTTACTGTTTTATTTTTTCACAAATGACATATTTTCTTAAAAATTAATTTATTTCCCCCCCAAAAAAAACAGTAAGAAAAGTAATACTTGTTTACATAAACTTTTGCAAATCTTTTTAATGCAAAGTTAATATGAGGCAGCCAGATTTTCATATTAGTTTTACATTCAATTTTTCTATAACGTGTCACACATAGTCTCTAGAAATCTTCATTCTATATTTGTTAAACTATAAATAAAGTCATAATATTTTTTTAAAAAAATTGTCTTGGACTTGTGGATTCATTAACACAGTCTCAAAATTCCAGAATCCTCTAGATCTCATTTTGAAAATCATTACATTAATTCCTTGGGTGCTCATTTTTTTCCAGTTGAAGAAATTTTCTTTCCTTTTTTTTCCTTCCTTCTTTCTTCTTTCCCTCCCTTTGTCTTCTCTCAATTTCCCCATTTCTCCTTCTTTCCTTTCTTCCTTCCTTCCTTCCTTCTTTCCTTCCTGATTATAACAGCATTTTTTCTAGTCACTAATAATATTTTACACACTGTATCAGATCTTAGCCTAACTTAATGTCATTCTAGTATAAATAATCAGAAATGCACAAATACAGTTAAACAGACAGTATGTAAAAATCAAAATACAATACAAAAAGGTACTATTATGAAAAATATCTACAAAAGCTCTATGTTTTAAACATTGTATTAAAAGAAAAAAATATTCCTCAGGGGCTTAATATGATTAAAAAATGGCCTAACTGACTATAATCTATATAGTAAAATAGAGAATAAGATAAGATGAAATGTTACAGAGATACCTGCCAGTGTGATTAAAGACACACTAGGTACAGTAATGAAAAGCCCTGGCTCTCACCATCAGTCTAACATCCCCGTAAGAAAAAAGTTGTTTTCTTGTTATGGTGTTTTGGTCATTTAATTATTGTTGACTAGGAAAACTATAAAATTACTCTTCTTAAAAAGAGAGAGAGAGATTTAAAATGTTTAAAAAATGTATTAAAGGGATTACATAAACATAAATACACAGGATAGGCAAATTTAAAATTATGAGAAATATTATATATTATACTGAAAAAGGAACAAAAAGTCAGATTGAAATATTGCCTCAATAAATATTTATTTAAAAGCATATTACATCAGCGAAGAAAGAAAATTAAAACACACAAAATTACATATATTCTATTAGTTTTTTCAATTCAGTGGATAAAGAGAAAAACTCAAGTATCTAAACTATTAAAAGTTATTTATGGGTCCCATGCCAGAGTTTCTGCTGATCAGCAGGAGCACAGGCCAAGGCCCAGGAACACCTTCAGGGACGGCCATGGGAACCCAGACAAGGCCACTCCCATTGCCATCTTTAGTTACCTCCACTACCGCCACCACCATCTTTACTGGCATTAGTGTCCATCTGGGGCCACCTGCTGGGGACTAGAAGTGAACTCCAAGGTGAGATACAGGAGATCGGTAGTGTCATGACAAGATTATAGGAAAAAAACTGCAATACTTCAGGTCAGCATTGCAAGAAAAAATAATACATAATCAACATGAAAAAATGAGGGAAGAAAGTGCCCCAAATAAACCTAGATACTACAGTAACAGAATTCATTGACAGCACAGTTGATGAAATGTCAGAGAAAGAATTTAGAATACATGTAATTAAAATGATCTGCAAATTAAAGAATGACTTAAGTGAGCAAATATAGGCAAAAATTGATCAATCCAACTAAGAGAGCAAATAAAAGCAACCATTGATCACTCTAACAAAGAGATAAGAGAGCAAATACAGGTGGCAAAAGATTACTTTAAGAAAGAGCTAGATTGAGAAAAAAAAATCAGAAATTCTTGAAATAAAGGAAACAATAAACCAAATAAAAAACTTGATAGAAAGCATTGCCAGCAGATGACATCACTTAGAAGACAGAACCTCAAAAACTGAGGACAACATATACTATCTTGAAAATAATTGACCACACAGTGAAGATGGTAAGAAATCATGAACAGAACATATAATAATTATGGGATAGCATCAAAAGACCAAATATAAGATTTATCAGGATAGAAGAAGGCACAGAATTTTCAAACCAAAGGAATGCACAAGCTCTTCAACAAACTAAAATCAGAAAATTTCCCAAACATGAAAAATAAATTGGAAAATTAAATAAAGGAGTCTTACAGGACACCAAATGTATAAAATTTCAACAGATCTACACCAAGTCACATTATAATGAAAATGCCCAGCATGCAAAATAAGGATGGAATTTTAAAGACCACAAGAGAGAGGAATCAGATTACATATAAGGGGACACCAATTTGGATCTCAGCAGATTTTTCAACCCAGACCCTAAAAGCCAGGAGAGCATGGAACAACATATACCAAGCTCTGAAAGAAAATGGATGCCAACCAAGAATCTTATATCCAGCAAAATTGAGATTCAGATTTGATGATGGACTAAAAACCTTCCATGATAAACAAAAATTAAAAGAATTTACAGCAAGAAAGCCTACACAGCATTCTCAGCAAAATATTCCATAAAGAAGAAATGATAAACAGAAATGAAAATATACAAAGAGAGAAACTACGCTGAAGAAAAAAAAAAAAAGGCCAATCAAAGGAGAAACTAGGACAAGGTAACAACCAAAAATAAACCAAAATGATTGGGGTTACAAATCATATTTTAATAATAATCCTGAATGTCAATGGCCTAAATGCATCAATTAAAAGACATAGACTGACAGTCTGGATAAAAAGAAAGACCCAACATTATGCTGCCTTCAAGAGACTCATCTGACAGGAAAAGACATCCACAGACTGAAAGTGAAAGGATGGAAAAAAATGTATCACTCACATGGACCGCCTAAACAAGCAAGAGCTTCCATGCTCATATCAGATAAAGTGGACTTCAAACCAAAGATGGTGAAAAGAGATAAAGAAGGACATTTCATATTTCTTAAGAGAATCACACATCAACAAGACCTAACAATCATAAATATCTATGCCCCAAACAATGGGGCATCTACATATATCAAACAAATCCTTCTCAACTACAAGAATCAAATAGACCACAACACAATAATACTTGGTGACTTTGACACAGCTCTCTTACCATTGGATAGATCTTCCAAACAAAAACTAAACAAAGAAACCATACAACTCAATAAAACAATCATTTAAACTTAACAGACATATATAGAGTACTCCATCCCTCAATGAGCAGATACATTTTTTTCTCAGCTGCACATGGATCCTTCTCCAAAATAGATCATATGTTATGTCACAAAGCAAGTCTTAGCAAACACAGAAAAATAGAGATACTACTCTGCATTCTATCTGATCATAATGGAATAAAATTAT
This sequence comes from Geosciurus inauris, assembly GCA_004024805.1. Taxonomy (NCBI): domain Eukaryota; kingdom Metazoa; phylum Chordata; class Mammalia; order Rodentia; family Sciuridae; genus Geosciurus; species Geosciurus inauris. Next base: position 25,257 of record PVHX01017244.1, on the reverse strand, counting down.
AAATCAATGACAGATTAGAATATAGAAACTACTCCAACATCTAGAAACTAAATAATACACTATTGAATGATGCATTGATAACAGAAGACATTAGGGAAGAGAAAAAAATTCTTAGAGGTAAATAAAAACTCTGATACAACATATCAAAATCTCTGGGACATTATGAAGGCAATGCTAAGATGAAAGTTCATTGTATTAAGCTCATTAATTAAAAGAAGAAAAAAATCAACAAATAAATGACTTCATACTACATCTCAAAGCCCTAGAAAAAGAGGAACAAACCAACACAAAAAGAAGTAGAAGACAGGAAATAAGTAAAATCAGGGTTGAAATCAATGCAATTGAAACAAAAGAAACAGCTCAAAAAATTGACAAAACAAAACGCTGGTTCTTTGAAAAAAATGAACAAAATTGACAAACCCTTAGCCACCCTAATGAAAAGTAGGAGAGAGAAAACTCAAATTACTAAAATTTATGATGAAACAGGAAATATCACGACAGACACTACTGAAATACAGAGGATAATTAGAAACTATTTGAAAATGTATACTCCAGTAAAATAGAAAATCCTGAAGATACTGACAAATTTCTAGAGGCATATGAACTACTCATACTGAACCAGGAGGTCATACACAACTTAAAAAGATCAATTTCAAGCAAGGAAATAGAAGATATTATCAAGAGCCTGTCAACCAAGAAAAGCCCAGGAACAGATGGATTCTCAGCTGAGTTCTACAAGATCTTCAAAGAAGAATTAATACTAATACTCCTCAAACTATTTCATGAAATAGAAAAGGAGGGAACCCTTCCAAACTCATTCTATGAGGCAAATATCACCTTGATTCCATAACCTGACAGAAATACATCAAAGAAAGAAAATCTCAGACCAATGTCCCCGATGAACATAGATGCGAAAATTCTCAATAAAATTTTGGCAAACCGCATACAAATGCTTATTAAAAAACTAGTGCACCATGATCAAGTGGGGTTCATTCCAGGGATGGAAGGTTGGTGCAACATACAAAAATCAATTAATGTAATCCATCACATCAATAGACTTAAAGATAAGAATCATGATTTTATCAGTTGATGCAGAGAAAGCATTTGACAAAATACAGCACTGTTGTATGTTCAAAACAGTAGAAAAACTAGGGATAGTAGGAACATACCTCAACTTGGTAAAAGCTATCTATGCTAAACCCAAGGCCAACATCATCCTAAATAGAGAAAAATTGGAAGCATTTCCTCTAAAAATGGGAACAAGACAGGGATAACCTCTTTTAGCACTGCTATTCAACATAGTCCTTGTAACATTGGCCAGAACAATTAGACAGATAAAAGAAATTAAAGGGATACGAATAGGAAAAGAAGAACTCAAACTATCATTATTTGAGGACGACATGATTCTATACTTAGAGGATCCAAAAAATTCCACCAGAAAACTTCTAGAATTAATAAATGAATTCAGCAAAGTAGCAGGATATAAATTCAACACCCATAAATCAATTGCATTTCTATACATCAGTGATAAATCCTCAAAAGAGAAATTAGGAAAACTACCCCATTCGCAATAGCCTCAAAAAAAAAAAAATGAAAAAATACTTGGGAATCAATTTAACAAAAGAGGTGAAAGACCTCTACAATAAAAACTACAGGACACTAAAGAAAGAAATTGAACAAGACCTTAGAAGATAAAAAATCTTCCATGCTCTTAGATAGGCAAGATCAATATTGTCAAAATAGCCATACTACCCAAAGCGCTATGTATATCCAATGTGATTCCAATTAAAATCCCAATGTCATTCCTTATAGAAATAGAAAAGGCAATCATGAAATTCATTTGGAAAAATAAGAGACCCAGAATAGCCAAAGAAATCCTTAGTAAGAAGAGTAAAACAGGAAGCATCACAATACCAGACCTTAAACTATACTACAAAGCTATAGTAACAAAAACAGCATGGTACTTGCACCAAAATAGACATGTAGATCAATGGTATAGAATAGAAGACACAGAGACAAACCCATTTAAATACAGTTATCTTATGCTAGACAAAGGAGCCAAACACATACACTGGAGAAACGATAGCCTCTTCAACAAATGGTGCTGGGAAAACTGGAAATCCATGTGCAGCAAAATGAAACTAAACCCCTCTCTCTCACCTGCACACAATTCAACTCAAAGTGGATCAAGGACCTGGGAATCAGACCAGAAACCCTACACTTAATAGAAGAAAAAATAGGCCCAAATCTTCATTATGTTGGCTTACGAGCTTTCTTCCTTATAGCATAAGAATTAAAATCAAGAATCAATAAATAAGATTGATTCAAACTACAAAGCTTCTTCTCAGCAAAAGAATCAATGAAGTGAACAGAGAGCCTACATTCTGGGAACAAATTTTTTGCCATACACATATGAAATAGAACACTAATCTCCAAGATATATAAAGAACAAACAACCCTATCAATAAATGGGCTAGGAAGCTGAACAGACACTTCTCAGAAGAAGATATACAAAAGATAAACAGACATATAAAAAAATGTTCAACATCTCTAGCAATTAGAGAAATGCAAATCAAAACTGCTCTAAGAGTTCATCTCACATCAGTTAGAATGTCAATTATCAAGAATACAAACAACCATAAGTTTTGGCGAGGGTGTAGGGGGATAGGCATGCTCATACATTGCTGGTGGGACTACAAATTGGTACAACCAATCTGGAAAGCAGTATAGAGACTCCTTAGAAATCTTGGAATGGAACCACCATTTGACCCAGCTTTCCCACTCTTTGGTCTATGCTCAAAAGACTTAAAAACAGCATACTACAGTGATGCAGCCACTTCAATGTTTATAGCCACTCAATTCACAATAGCTAAACTGTAGAACCAACCTAGACGCCCTTCAATAGATGACTGGATAAAGAAACTGTGGTATAAATACACAATCGAATATTATTCAGCAATAAAAGAGAATAAAATTATGGCATTTGCAGGTAAATGGATGGAGTTGGAGAATAACATGCTAAGTGAAGCAAGCCAATCCCAAAAAACCAAATGCCAAATGTTCTCTCTGATAAGTGGATGCTGATCCATAATGGAGGAGAGGACATGGGAAGAATGGAGGAAATTTGGTCAGAGGGGAAGGGGACATGGGGGCAGTAAAGTTGGTGGAATGAGATGGACACCATAGCCCTAGCTTCATGTATGACTGCATATATGATGTGATTCTACATCATGTACGACCAGAGAAATGAAAATTTGTGCTCCATTTGTGTACAATGAATCAAAATGCATTCTGCTATCATGTGTATCTAAGTAGAGTAAATTTTTAAAAATCACAATATAAAAAAAATTTATTTACGAAGCTACTAAAATGAAAGACTTCTCTTAGATTTCACATAAAGATGAATTTCAGATAAATCACTTTTACATAGGTTCAAGGAAGGACTGTGAGCATAAAATTCTATACCTAAGTTTTCATTAATAATCACATAAAGTTTACAGAGAAGTTTGAAAATACAATAAGGCAAAGTATATATAGTCTCTGTGTTTTTTTAAATCAGTAAAATATTAGAAAATACAACCTAATCTACAAGTGATCAATAAAAATTAAGGACTTAAAAGGTCAGGTGCTCTGTAGAATAAGAATTATTGGTTAGTGCTAACACTAGCTAACTATCTCGATATAGTACCAAATAATAGCAACATCTCTAGTGATAAAATCAAGCAAAAGCTTAGTGTGATTATTTAAATATTGCCATTTCTCTTAGATTATGTTAATAGAATCATTATAATAATTTAAATTTATTTTCCAAGGACAAATGAAGAAAGCCAGGAGATTCAAAAAGAGCAAAGAATGTTAATTATTCCTATTCTATATTGAAAGTTAGAAAAACTCAAATTTACTTTCAGAAATACAAAAGAAGAGCAAACAAAGTCTGTCTCATATGACAAAAATATGAAAAAAAAGAAAATGTTAAATAAACAAGAGTAAAAAGAAAGCCTAGAATTAAAAGTAATACTTGGGAAATCTTTTTGATGTCTTAGTAATTAATTAATAATTAACCAATATCTTTCAATCATTAAGATGAATAAAATACTTCCAGGGTTTTCTTTTTGAAAGAAACAGAAAATATCCCTATTTTCTTGGATCTTTAATTCTAGGAACAGAGGTAAAGGTTAAATACAAATAAGTTCTTTGAATGATTCTTTAAAAAGAATATACTCATATTGGGATCAAAAGTAAAACTATAGATACAATGATTATAAGAAATATCATTATATTGATCCAAAGTACTCTTGCTAAGTTTCCACTCTTTATTTCACTGGGCCTATGATCTAAATATGACATGCGTGTATCAGGTTAAATAGTGTTCCCTGCCCCCCACAAATTTATAATATCTGCCGGAAATTTGTGAATATGGACTAAAGTAGGTTCTTTAAAGATGTAATCCAGTTAAAATGAGGTCATACCAGAGTACAGTGAGTTTTAAATACAATATAACAGATGTCCTTATAGGAACAGGGAAATTTAGACATAGGCACACAGACAGACACACACACACACACACACACACACTCACACACACACACACACACACGGAGGTCTGTGAACATGGAGGTAGATGGATGTTGGAGGAGCTCTGTAAGTCAAGGTGCCCTAAGCATGCCAGATGCTAAGAGATACATGAAACAGATGGATCAAATCACTTCCTATAACTTCGGTGGGGAGCATTGTCCTGTCAGAACCATGACTTTTGATTTCTGGTCTTCAGAACTGTGAAAGAATAAATTTCTGTTCTTTTAAATCATCCAGGTTGTGACAATTTGGTACAGCAACCCTAGGAATCAAATGCACTGACATAATTTTAAGTGAGACAATAATGAAGGGTTAAATCAATATGTAAAACTCAGTGAAATACTAATTCTTCCCATGAGGAAAACTCTAATGCTTCATTCAATTAGCAAACATATTATAAATATGTTTTGTGATATAATTTCTTTACTAATTTCCTAAACTTCTGTTTAGTCTATTCTGTAAAAAAGTAATTTTTTACTAGCAAATCACAAGAAAAATCCAATTTAACTCACTTTGTATCCCAAATCATTTTTGAAATGTCTAAGACAACACTCTCCCCCAATTCTTTTCCCTCATTGATCTACTAAGGTACATCCCAATTCCCTAAGAATTTGCAAATTCAAGATGCCATAGTGAATATCACAGTAATTTCATCCAGAGCACCTGTCTCAGGAATAACACAGAATAGGCACTTAGTATGTATTTGTTCAACAAGGATAGATCAGGGGAAAAAATTAAAGAAATATATTGATTTTTCACATAGGCAATTTACATATTTGCTGCCTGAACAAAACTATAAATCATGCCTCACACATCCTGTTCTAGCAGTCATATTGGCATAGCATTAAACTTAAAATTCCAGCTAGAATGAGAACAATACCTGTTCTGTCTTCTGATGGTCATCAACTATGCAGGATAAAATAGAAGTCTCTGTGAGTCTCCACAAACTTCTTTATATTAACTCGTTATCACAGAGTTGTGTTCTGAAGCGAACAATACTGGCACATTTCAGCAAGACAAGACAAGACAAAACATTTATGTTTCTATTTATTATAAACATAAATCCAGAGTCCAAGATGTTACAGACCTCACATGGAATCCTGAAGAGACAAGTAAGAATGAAGAGAAGTTAAAAGAAGATAAACCCAAGAACACATTAGTATATTCACAGCTGTTGTCTATAGACTGTTTTAGTTGGACTGGAAGTGCCCTTTTCATGTAAAAAAAAAAAAAATCATGGAAAAACTTCCTAGTCAAGATGTGATTTTTGTCCTAAGTAATTGTCTAATATTGTGTTTTCTCAAAAAAATTTCTCTCACTATTAGTATAACAAAATGTCCTGTTATATAAAAGAGGGCCATGAGATGATATTTGGAGATACAAGTCATATCCTTAAGATTTTGAAATCACCACAATACATCTTATCATTTTCACTCTTTTTCATTATTCTCAGTGTTTCTCAGTCTTAGATCTACTGTAACGTCCTCTGCTCTCCAGTCCCAGCATTGGTTTCCAATCCCAGCATCCTTTTTCCAAGTAACTATTATCCTGGATAAGTGTTTGTGGAACCCACTTTCAGTGATGCTGGTCTAAGAGGATGAGCAATTTTAGCTATCAAACTCTTCCATAATCCACTTTTTCCAAATATTTTAAAAATATCTAACAGCACAAGCCTTGTGGTTAACTACTTACCAGTAATTAGTTATCTAGACACCATAACTGAATTTAGCTGTGGAACACAATGTGGGCAGATCAATGAGTTAAACTGAAATTTATAAATTGCTTTATATGTAAAACTTATCCAAATGCATATAAGGTGAAAATGATGCTAAATATTCTCATCCTAACACCTATGAAAATACTTTTTTCTGAATTCCCTAACTATATAACATGTTAAAAAGGATGCCTTTATTTAAAAAATGTTAAAAGATATATATTAAAATGAAAGATAAATGTAAATGAAATTGCTACAAATGTTACAACTCATAGGGAAGAAAGTTCTTGCTCCAAATATGTGACTAGACTCATAGAATTCACAAAATTGCACAGCAATTCTGTCAGTGTATTGACCAAAATAGAAGGGGAAAAAAGCAAACCAACAAGTCTTTGTGCTTTCTCTATACCTTGCACATAATGCTAAGAATTTCAACATGCAGACTGCCCATAACGTGAAAGTCTAAAACAGCCAGGAGAAATGTGGAGTTATCTCAGAATCACGAGTTTTCAGAGCTAGAGAGACTGAGCAGATGCCTAATCTGTTGCCTGAGAAATTTTTGGTAGGGAAAAAAGTACAAATCATATCATGACAGGGGTGAGGATAGGGTTGGAGATGTGACAATCCAACTGGTGCACAGACATCCATGTGAAAACTACAGTTTGTAATTTCATCCTCAGATCAGATGTGTATTTCATTTAAAGTCCATGGACTGGTAGGCAAGACTACTGTGTTGGTGAATGCTTATGTATTATTCTTCAGGGCCTGTGAGCTTTGCTTTATAAGATGTAAAAAAGAAAGATATAACAAGAATTAGAGAAAAGGTTGCTACTTGGAATCTCCAACAGTGCATGTCTTCCTCACTGAAATAAGTGAATCAATAGAAATCTATTGATTTAAATGTAATCTTAAACTACAAAAATTCTTAATGAGAGATTTTAGAATGAAGGGGGAAAAACAAAGCTCCTATTGGCAAACATCAATAATAACTGCAAAATCAATTTTTAAATATTCCTTAATGTAACAGTTTTTTTTTCATGTTTCATAAAGGTCAAGAAAACAAGCAAGGATGGTTATTTTTCCATTTTGTTCTATCAGTTCTGCAAAATATTTTAAGATGCAAATTAGGAAGAGCAACTAATTTGCTTCTTGGAAAAGGATTAACCCCAAATACTTTTGTTCTTTGGAGAAAATATCTTCTGTAGCAGGATGCATTTATCTTTAATGAAGTTACTGGACACTTTCTATTTACTGTGGCATGTTTATATAGAAATGCAATATGGCAGGTCCTTTCAGGTTTTTATTGACCTGAATTGGGGTTTCATGCTTACCAAACCATACATTCAATGGACCTTATAAATACTTAAATATTTATTGGAAATCAGTCCTCAGATCTCTGCTGTCACATTCCAAATCCCTATAGTCATCGTGTGTCCACATAGAAATAATTAACTTTTAAATTATAAATTTCCATTTTTTTTTTTTTTTTTGTCTATAATTACTTACTTTGGGGCTTTAATTTGGATAGCTTCAACTCAATTGAACTGTCACTTCTACATCAAGGTGATCTCTTCCTTCTTTTCAAAAAATCTAAATTTCACATCATTGTCCCTATTCTTTCTTTGAGACTTGCCTTCCTGGATTACATCCATCTCTCTTGCCAAACTAAATGTAAGTGTTGTTCCCAGCTCTGCAATGGTTTGCTTCTGTTTGTTTGTCTTTTAAGTATTAGGGCAAATTGATGCTTGGCAATGATCTTGGCAACTAAATCTCATGCTTCGAGGGGTGAGGAAAAGTTTGGTTATTAAACCCACTTCCTACAGACATTACACCCCTAAATGCTTCCTTAAAAATTATATTGGTTTTAAGATGTGCATGGGGTGCACACTTGTAATGCCAGTGACTCAGGAGGCTGAGGCAGGATGATGGCAACTTTGAGGACAGCCTCAACAGTGACTCTCAGCAACTTAGTGAGACCCTGTTTCAAAATAAAATATTTTTTAAAAGTCCTGGATATAGCTCAATGGTAAAGAGTCCTTGGGTTCAACCTCCAGTCCCTGCCCAAATATATTGATTTTATATGGTATCAATGAGCAAGAAAGAACTTATGTATCCATGCACCTGTGCTGTTGCAGTGAACTGTCAAATATTCTTGGCTACCCTCTCCTTAAGCTATCAAACACACTACAGAAAAGTCTATTGCTCTCATTTCTATAGACCATATGTCCTAGAATCATGCCTGTCATTGACACACTGTCACTTAGTAGTCACTAGCCGAGATTTCTCTAGTTGCATTCCCTCTTAGGTACCTTCAATGAAAAAATATTAGAACACAAAGAAAATGTTTTCATTTTCCATTTGCAAAAATTGCTTCTCTCTAGCTTTAATCTTTTTCTATGGAGAAGAATAACACTTGGTTCTCTTGTGCTTCCAGTGACTCAGAAGGAATTTTACTTTGAAAATTTTACACCTGTATTGTAGAGTATAAGAATATTGGACTGAAAATCAGGGACATACATTCTATCCTTCATTATCAAGAGCTAGCTCTAGAACTTAAAATCCATTACCAGTTATTATTTCCAAAAATTGGAAGAACAAGTTAGACTACATTATTTCAAATCCACCTTTGTTGCCTATAAATCTCTTTTTCATTTTCTCTCTCCCAAAGTGTAGGTAGATTTTCAACATCCTCTATTTAATTCATTTAGCCAGTTTTTAAAAAATGTTTATTCATAGTGTCTCATGTATGAATTAAGATTGTTAGAGCAGCCTACTCAAATGACAACCTAATTAGAATCATCTCAAAAATGTCTTGGAATAAATCCAACCAATAAATAATCGCTTAATTAACAGTGATGTAAACATTATAACCATATGGATAACTTGGAACATTTATCGACCTATATTAAAAAATATAGTTTTGAAGGTATTGGGAAAAATCTTCAATCTTTTGGTTTTGCCTCCCAAACACTGTTCCCATCTTCTGCCTGATGCTTGTTTCCAAAATGATAGAAGTAATTCCACAAAATTGATAAACTTGAAATGGTCTTATCTAATGTAAACTTCCATGGTTTTTATAGTCAACAGCATGAAGAATTGCCTCTAATTGATTTATGTTCCCTATTTGTAGCACCAGACACAAAACCATGGTTCGGATGAGACATTTTAGATTAGTGGCTCCAAAATGCTAAGTGACATTACATATGAAAGAAAGGGTTCCAAAGCCTCACTTCAAAATGAAAGCAAAATCTCACTGTAATAACGCAATAAGACTTCACCAGCTGGCTGCAGTACATGTGCTCGGCATGCTGGTTGCTAAGTTTATGAGATATTGTATAGTCCTTGAAACTAAAGATCGAGGAGCCAGTTCCCACATGCTACAGCAACAAGAACCGGCGTCAGTCAAGCTACGGATATATGAGGATTGAATCTGATGCTATTAAAGAAGCATTGTCAAATACTTTCTATGTTTATGTTTTAATTCTTTTCTATTCTCCATTGATTATAGTGCCTTTTTGAAGATTTACAAGGGAAATGTTTCTCTTTGGATTATTTTCCCTTTCTAATTTGTTGATGTTTTGGTCAGCTTTTTTTTGCTACTATAACTAAAATATCTGATCAGAGCAATTGTAGGGGAGGAAAAGTTTATTTGAGGGCTCATGGTTTCAGAGGTCTTAGTCCATAAAAGGTCGGCTCAGTTCCTCAGGGGCTTGAGGTGAGAGGCAGGACATCATGATGAAAGAGTGTGGCAGAAAGAAGCAGCTCACATAGTGATCAGAAGCAGAGAGAGAGGTCTCCACTTGCCAGATACAAATATATATACATATACGTACCCCATAGCCATTCCCCCAACTGAACCACTTCCTCCAGCCACACCCCACCTACCTCCAGTTCCCCCTCAGTTAATCCCATCAGGGATCAATTCACTGATTAGGTTAAGGCTATAACCCGATCATTTCTCCTCCAAACTTTCTTGCATTGTCTCACACATGAGCTTTTGGGGGATGCCACATTTAAATCTTAACAGTCAAATTTCGTATTTACCTCTGCCTACTCTTAACCTATCTTCATTTTAACGCTTTGGAAATAAAAGCCCACAGATTTTGACATGATTTAATTCCTAAGGCACTTTACCATATTATCAGCATATTAGGTTAAACAATATTAACTTATACTTTCCAGATAAAAATATAGTGTTTGATTTCATATGTGCAACCTAATAATAGGACACCTCCAAAATGCTGCATGTCTAATAATTGCATATGATATGTATAATAATTTCTATAATGTGGCAGTTGAAGAGATTTTATAGTATCAAAAATATATACTTACAAAAAGATGCTTTATTTTTGAGTTGGTAAATAACTTTAAAAATGAATATTATCTAATACATAGTAGATATCCATAGTAGATAGCCTGGAAATGTGTCTGCAACCAGTTTGGCCACTCTAGAGCTATGATTTGAGACAAAACTCCTATCTCGTCTGAATCATATTTCTCCATTGATCATTTCTCTAATATTTAAAAAAACCCTTTCTGCCCATAACCAATTTATAAATATAGAAAAGAACACCTTAAATACTTTCAGGAGTCAAAGTTATAAGAATAATTATGAGAGTAAAGCTGAAAGTATTAAATCAATCTCAACACTTTCAGGCTGGATACTTTGGGGTCTGTTTGTGCCACTAGGCAGGAAAAATGGGTTAGTTTGGCATGTGGGATGAGGAGAAAAAATCATCCAAGAAATGAAATTGGATAAATTTAGATGTTTTGTGATTATAGCTACTGAACATGTTTTAGACTGGCAGAATATGCTCTCTGATATTGGAATACCGTCAAAATCCATTTAAATCATGCCAGGGAAATGTTAAGTGGTGATGAGAGGGCTGGAATTTGAGCTGATAACTGTAGTAAAGATCTACTCACATTGACAAATTTGATGAAGGATTCTGACCTAGCAGATCACTTAAGGAATAGAAATCTTTATGTAACAGCTTTGTCCTGGAATTCACAAGGGTGACAAGAAGCTATTGCCACCTCCAACCCCAACTCTTACAGGAACATTTGAGATTTTACAGTCTAATCCTATTCAAGGGAAAAACTAACAAATTATAATCTGTGAAAAACATGGAGATATTAGTGTAAATTTGTATCATTACTAACAGAACTGTCAACTTACATATTTATGTATGAATATCTTATCTTTAAAAAGATAATAGTAATTAACATTCCAGAAGTAAAAATGTTTTTTTGCTTTTTGTAAGCTTATTTGAAGAGTAGAAGAGAGAAGATATATGGAAAAGAAGGAAGAAAGTGAAAGAAAGGCATAGAAATGAAGAAAATTATGAATTCAGAGATGGTAGAAATGGAGGAAAGTATTTTATGCACTATGTAACAACATTTTGGTGAAAGACAGACTTAAATACACTGTGATGGTTCCATAAGATTATATTGGAAGAGAAATAGAGAAACACTGGACATGACATGGGGGAGGTGGGGGGCAGGAAAGGGGAATGGGTATAGTAAAGATGGTTGATAAAAATATATATAAATATATATATATATATATATATATATATATATATATATATATATATATACTGTTCATTGAAAGTGCATATAAAGATGTTTAATATGAAGAAAAATAAATAAATAAATAAATACTTTATAGAGAAAAAAAAAAAAAGATTATATTGGAACTAAAAAATTCCCATGGCCTAGTGGCACCGTAACCATTGTAGCATTATAGGACAAGGCATCACTCATATGGTATTTATCTACTGCATTGACAGTCTATATGAAAGTATAGCACATCATTTATGTACAGTACATCATAATTGATAACAAACAACTGTTACTGGTTCATGTATTTATTATACTATGCTTTTTAAAGTTATTTTAGTATATATGCCTATTTACTAAAAAAGGTTTAGTGTAAAACAGTTTGTCATGTTATTCTGGCAGTAGCCTCATGTATCTTGGGTTTGCCACATCTCTGGGTTGCATCAATAGGCCATTTCAAGTGATTGACCTATGTCATCTAGGCTTATACAAATATACTCTTGTGATGTTTGCACAATAATAAAATTGTCCAATATCTCATTTCTTGCTACATATCTCTATCATTAAGTGATGTATGATTGTAATGTAGAAGGAACCCCCTACCCCAAACACCACCACCTAAAAAAGAAAGTAGATCATATGGAAGGAAGGGAGTAATCAATGAAGATAAAAGGCAAGGAAGCAAGCTAGCATCCAGGCCAATTTTTTAAAATTACTACTGCAAGCATATGTACTTTCTATAGGGAATAACATAATTTATGTCAGTGAATATCACCCAAATATTTCCTTCTTACCTCAAAGAATGTTTGAATAACAACTGGAGTTAGGGCTTTTAGAAATCGGATGGGTGGCTCAGAGATTACTGAAGTTCAAAATGAACTATGTGATAGTGGCTGAAGATATTGAAATGTTCTGTATGAGTCACTAAAATGGGAAGACCAATATGGTAGAATATTAGGATTCAAATTGTGAAAAATGTTCAGGATTTTCTTTCTTTCCTACATTAGAGGATCTTAGGTTTTAATTGGCTTGTATTGTTTAATACTGAGTCAAAGATAGGATTGCTCAAAATTTCAGTTGACCTATTGCAGAAAGATATTTGAATGTTATGAAATCAAGGAATGGCTGGTAACTATGTGGGTCAGAATAATTTAATCATTAACAATATTTATAGGTCAGTGATATTACATATGCCCAATGAAGAATCACAGCAGAATATAAAATAACATGGATGAAGTTAGAATTCACACAAAGTGAGTAGAAATTTGAGAACAGTTTATAAGACTTTACATAGAGCATGAAGTTACTCTTATTTAGTTCTCCAGAAGCAGACAGACCCAATTAATTTTGGATTTTATTTTAAAATTTTCTCCAGGATCATCTGTATGCTACATAATACCCAGATGCAGTTTAGATTAAAGCAAGTCTACATTAATCTTGAACTGCCAAAGGGTTGATCCACAAAGCAGGAAAATTGATTGCTCAAATTGACATGTACCAACTATGGTGTCACTGGGTACAGCTCTCAGATTGAGAAAGAATCTTTAGAAACTACTCAGAAGCTCGACCTAGGTACTTTCAAAACCTTAGATATAGCTGGGCATAGTGGCATGTACCTCTAATTCCAATGTCTTGGAAGGCTGAGGCAGGAGTCTCGAGTTCAAAGCCAACCTGGGCAACTTAGACCCTGTTTAAAAATCAAAATGAAAAAGACTAGGGAGATGTGACTCAGTGGTAAGAGTGCCCCAATTTTCATTTCCAAGTACTGAAGAGAAATTTAAAAAAAAAAAAAAACAAAAAACCTTACATGTGAGTTTTGGTGTTACTTTTGGAAATTCAAATGTGTATATTTTAAACTTACTCTAGTTCCTTCATAAAGTACGAGTCGATTCCTCAGAGTAAGAAGATTACTTTGTGGAAGGGAAATAGCTGTCAGGATACATGCTTAGAATTATCCCTACTTCCTACTCTATTTCATTTGTAGTTGGGGTCTCTAGTGAAATAGGAGTATGATTAGGGCTGTGTCTGAAATGGGCAATTGAAGGACTTATGAGTTTTAAGGGGAATATATCTATGTGATTTTATAGGAATAGATCTCATAAAAGAAAATAAAAACAGAAGAGGCTTAGAAATTATATAATTATAAGAGTATTAGGAGTTACATATATTTTCAAAAGCTACAAATGCTTTGATGTGTATAGCTAGCTTTTGAATTGATATTTTGTAAAGTGGAGATCAGGTAAGATATGTTCAAAGTTTTGGATACTTATAAAGCTAAAAGGAGAGAAGAACTTGAAAGTCTTCTGAAAAAAAGAATATGGAAAGACATTCTTGATGAAGTTATACTGGAGTAGAAGTAACTACTGTGCTCTTTACAGAGAAATTCAATTGAAGAAATAGCCTGCTGGAGGAAACTGGATAGTCTATTAAACTGTCCCTGTTAGTAAATGTAACTTGTAAGAATAAGAGTGAGCTAATATTATTAGGCTTTAGGAACTAAGAACAGCAGAGTAGAATTGGTTTGGATTTTGAAGTTGGAGTAAAATTTGAAGAGTGGGAATGAAAGCATGATTCTGGCATCTTAAGTTGAAATTCCTCAGCAATGCAAAATCCAGGAAACTGGGATGAACAGAGATCATCAGTTTATTACTGTTGCATGTCAAGTGACTATACCAGGATAGATAGCTATGACCAATATAGCAAATAAACCACAGTGATTAGAAAAACTGCAATTTATATGGGAATGTTCTGAGAAAATAAAGCTGTACCCCAGAGTCTCCTGTCTTCAGGGGTGCCTGAACTTAGAGCACAGGAGCAAAATAATGAAGGACGGAAATGGAAGAGGTGCTGCCCTGAATTAAATAGAGCTATTCAGAGGGCAATCATGCAGACTCCAGTAGAACAGAAATGACTAGTGTGTTATGACCGTGGGTGTGGTAGGTTCAATAGCCTAAATCATATTGGAAAGCTGACTATAATTGTGAAGAGGCTAGGTCAACTGGGATAAAGCAGACAAAAATTCTGAGCCTATAGAAGAATAAGTTAAAGTACCACTATTTTTCTCCCCATTATAAGGGGCTGACATCCTGGAGACATAATGCAGAGGAACATGACGATCTCCGGGAGATACTCTGCTCCAGTGTAGTGGTGCTCAAAACAAAATAGGAGCCCTAACATTTAAGAGGAAGAGACTGGGGCAGGGAGGCAGGCTACCTTCTTGGCCATATAAAACCTTTAAATTTTATATTTGAGACAAGGATTATTGCATCCTCTTATTGCTCAAATTCCACAAGAGAGTAATCAGGAGCTGGAGAGAGTTTGGATGGAAAAGAAGTACATTAGAGGAGAGGACAAGAAGTTATCTAGATATATCAAGTTATTCAGACAATAGGACAAAACTAAAAAGAATTTCTGCAAACAGAAACTGAGACATGAATCTAAAATCACTTTCAAAAGTGGAAATGGTATTGAGTAGTCAGTTGAAAATGGAAAGTAAAACCAAGCAGCACCTACTTATTAGTAGGTGACTTCTATTGAAGTCAAAACCCTCATCATTCAAGAAGATGATCTAAATAACGAATTCTGTGAATGAGGTAGTTCATCCAGAGATGCTAAAAGAACCGTCTGCTAGAATGTTACAATAGGCAAAAGAAATTAGTGGTTTTTAGATGGGGACGACAAAAAGCAGTTACTCATGCCAATGATAGTAATAAATGTAATTGGATTAGACTCTAATGAAAAGACATTTGTCAGTCTACAGATGAAATCCTTCCATTCTGTGATCATGAGGAATGATTCAATAACACAGGAAAAGACTTTGTGCCACCATGTTCACATTAAACGATTTTACTGTATACCTGCTACTAAGTACTATTAATAAACACCTCAGAGATGAGTTAATAGCTAAGAAAAATTTCTCATTTCATGTACTAGTCTTTCAAGAATTTGAATTACATCATTGAGGGAGCATCTGTATTCCTAATAGCAACTTGCTGATGATTTTGATATACACTAAAATTTTTAATTGTCTTTTATGTAATAGTTAAAAAATAAATAAAATGCCCATGCCAAAAAACAGCAAATGCAAACAAACAAACAAAAAACAGAGCAATTAGCCTAAGGAGGGGAGCTAAGATCTAGCAAAGGGGAACTGATTCAAAAGATAAATACTATGGGGGATGGGAAGAAAGGTAAGTAAATATTCCACGGTATTAAGAATAAGGGTTGGTAAGGGTTTCTGTGCTACTCTGTGTACTGATAGTGTGTAACAGCTGGTGGAAGCATTAATCATTAACTCACACTAGATTAAAATAAGCTAAAAGCTGAGAGGAAAAACCTCAGGAGGAACTAAAGATCAGGAGAAAGGCTGAAGCTGAAAAGCACTGCTATATTTTAAAATATGGTTTTAGAATAAAAAAATGGGACCAAGAAGTGTTTGAGTCACTATTTGTTAAACCGATAACAAAGATGGATAAGATTAATTAATTGCTACCTTGCTGCCTTTTGCAAAGGAAAACAATCGACCTACTTGAAATCATAATAAGTGTCATCATGAAAGTGGAGCTGGATAGGAGAGGAAGTAATTAGAATTTGCTTCCAGATCATTGAAGAGGAACCTGCCTGCCACTCCAAGCACACATACACCTGCACCAAGCAGTATCATGCTGCTACAGGTCATGAGATCCACCATGCTCCCTCACAAAGCTTTGAAAGCCAAGGCAAGCCCTTACCAAGAACTCAGCCTTTCACTTTGTTAAATCTAGATTTTATTGAAACATTGCCATCTCCATGAAAGTTCATCATATTCATGTTACTTGAATTCCTTGGTAGTTCATTATAGCACATGTATACCTATATTATTATATATACTCATTTTGTAATTTTTGCTTTACTAATACTTTATAGCTAACTCTTGGTTTTCAAATTACCAGAATTTAAAATAATGTATCTTATTTTTATATCCTTAGTCAACAGAATAGTGCAGGACACAGAATATATACATATATATATATAATGTACACATACATTTGTATACATACATATAAACATATACATATATGTGTACACATACACAAACACATAGTCTTAGTTTACTAAAGCTGTCATAACAAATTATCACAGCCTGGGTGATTTTAAAAGCAGTTTCTTTTTTCTTTTTTTTTTTAAATGTTTATTTTTTAGTTGTAGGTGACAGAATATCTTTATTTTATTTTTATGTGGTGCTGAGGATCAAACCTAATGCCTTATGCGTGCTAGGCGAGCATGCTACCACTGCGCCATAATCCCAGCCCCCAGTTTATTTTTTCATAGTCCTTGATGCTGAAAGTCCAAGATCAAGATGTTGGCAGATTTGGTTTCTTCTGAGGCCTCTCACATTAGCATGCAGATGGCCACCTCTCACTGTGCCCTAACATGGGCTTTTCTTGTGCATTCACATCCTGATGTGTCTCTGTGTGCCCTAATCTCCTTTTCTTTTAAGGACACAATCAAATTGAAATCGACTCCACCTTAAAGGTCTTATGTTAACTTAACCACCTCTTTAAAGATACAGGCACATTCTGAGGTACTGTACTTCAATTTATAAATTTGGGAGATATAATTGAACACATTATAGGTAGAGACAGGCAGAAAAATGAAATAAATTAATGGATTTTATTCTGTATAACTGTAACTGTTACCAAAGTTGACAATTTATAAAAGTTGAAAACTGATGGGAGTTACTAATGGCTTAGAATGTGGCAATATGCCAGCCACGTTCTAGTCCTCAACATGTGGGGAAGGAAGGTTGATTACAACAGCAAAAATGGAAGAAATAGCTAAGCTCACCATTTCTGCCTCTTCTTTTCCATATCTATTTACTCCCTTCGCCCAGTCATACCCAACCTGCTCATAGTTTCCTTACTTCTGTTATTTTAAATGTTATTTCCTTTGTGCTGAATCCTCTTCCTCTCCAGTGAGGACATCCTTCAAGGCTTTGCTTGAACACTCTTTGTTTTATTCCAAAAATCATCCATTAACTGATCACCTCCTCTCACAATATACCCATAGTCTGGGCTATATACCAACATGAATTTGATCCATAACTAAATCTATTACATTATAATTATATTCATGCTCATAATTCCTACTGGACTCAAGAGTAGCAGAGAGGCTATATTTTCCTTGTTCCCATATTTTCCCATCATTTAATAAAATACAAAAAATACAGCAATTATTCATTAAATATTCATCAAACTAATGTATATAAAAACATACATTAAAAAACAGAAGAGTCAATACATGGAGCCAATAAATGTTCACTGACAACAAGTGAAATAACTTTCACAGGGTTACATGACTAGTGGAATTGAAAGTATAATTTTAGCAATTTTTAAGGCAAAACATCTAATTATATTTTTATTAAAGGTGTAGAAATATTAGATAGTGGTGCAATTACCTCATATCATAACAAGGTTTTAGAATAATAATTGCAAAAAGGAGAGATCAACAGGGTCATGTCAGTCTAAAGAGAGCACCACTGATTTAAAAGCCAAGTTCCCTTCATAAACTCTGTTCACTGTTTCTATCAGTTAAGCCACAGAAAATTCACTTATAGATTGAAATAGTTAATCTCTCAGATAACAGGCTTAAGTTTAACAATATTTTCAAGAGAATGAAATAGTTGGTATATTGTTACCGATATTTGAATAATAAGATTGAAATGCTATGGGGCTATAGGTGTAGCTCAGTGGTAGAGCATGTGCTAGTATGAGTCAATCTCTGGGTTTGATTCCTAGCAAAAGCGAAAAGAAGAAAAGGATTGAAGTGCTAAAGATTGAATTAAGTTATAAACATCAGTTACACAGACAAAACACACAAAGAAATCTGTTTTTATTTGTTTGGAAAAAAACATAAGAAAACACTATAAAACATAGGAAACACTATAAAATAACTGCATATTTTACTCAAATCTAGGCATAGATTTAATTCATCTTGGAAAATATTAATAATACATTGTATTTTAAAATATTTACATAATAGTACTGTGCTAGATGCTTTATAAACATCATATAATTTAACTTATCCAATAATTTTACATTTTAATTCTATAATTGTTCCTACAGTAATATTGAGAAAGCTGTGAAGTGAAAGTTAAATTTACTGACTCAAAGTCATACAGATGATATGTTACAGAAACAATTTTGAATCCATGCCTTTGGTTTTTAACTTTACAATTTTATATACTTCATGATCTTAAATACAATTTATTTCATAATTGAAAAACACAGTATATTGCCTAGACTAAAGCTCTGGAATTCAAGGCAACTTTTTATTATAAGCACTTTTATTATTTTTCAGCTGAAATTTGGATGCTATAATTTGAAAAATGATGATTATAATATCTTGATTCTATACATTATATCTGAAATATTTTAGCAAATCTAGAAATATATCCTTTGTTTTCCAAAGATGTATTTTTAATGGCAGAGAGGTGAGGGTGGGGAGACAAATTGCACTTCCAAATTTTGAATCCCCTAGTGATTACTGTTTTATATTTTTAAAAATGCAAACTAAAAGATTCTCATTCTGCTCTCTTGTTGTTGTTCACTTGTGTTTTGTTTTAGCTAAAGCAGTTAACCAGCTGCACCCTCATTGAGCCTGGAAGATACAGTTTTACATATGACAACACTCCTAACATATGTTTTTAAGAATAAGTTATTTCAGTCATAAAAATAGTGGTTTTAATTGGTTTTAAGATCCCTATCATTGTATAAAGTTGAAATAAATACTTTCTATTGTTTCTCTGTGTTATAATTCATCTTAGTCATCTTTTTATTTTTAGTCTCATATTTTACTAAAGCAGAAAATTTCTATGATTCAAGTCCAATGAAACTAAAAACAATATAAAATTCTAAATAAAAATAGATATGAGTAAAATCAACTGATTAATTAAATGTTTTATCTTATAATCAACCTTGATGCTAAATTGCATAACCTTTCATTATTTCCAAGTTTTCCCTTAAACACAATTCTCCTGTCATCCACCATAAGCCTTTAACTATGCATGTCTACAAACACCAGAGATAATCTCCTTTCTCTCTGATATTCTTTTATTGATGCCCTAGAATTTATTCCTGAGTGTTTACAAGATACCTAGAAAGTTAAATGAAATCTTTTTTAACTAATATGGATTCAGCAACAACGACTGACCTGGTGTTCTGAAAGTGATTAAGATGGATAGACCTAATAATATATCACTTTATTTAATAACATCATTACCCCAAACACAACTAAATATAACTAAAAGTTGTATTTCTGTTAAGTCAGTAAGAAAAATTATAATGATATTAGTAAAATAATTAAAAATTACAAAGAAGGCAAATGCAGTTCCTTGTTTATCTTTGGAATCTTTGGTCCAAGGGCTAAATATTTTGTTAAAGAGATATGCAATGTCTTCTCTCCTCTGAACTTGTTTACTTTATTTGAAGTTCAAATCATACCTCTGAAACTTGATTGCAATTACATATTTTCCCTTTTAATTATTTTCATCTTCACAATATACTTATTCCCTTCCAAATAATGTACTGATAAGCATCACACAGTAAACAATTTTGTTTGCACATATTGGAAAGAATTTTATGAATTTTAATTTATAGATGATTTTAGTCAAAAATCAGATTGCTGAAATAACTGACATTTTGGGTATTAGGGATTTCATAAGGAAATAAATGACTCTACATATGTCCAAAACATAATAAAAAATTTTAACTTGTAATTTAATATAAATATAGTCAATGTTCACAATTTTGTTAAATTGGTTACTTGTGGTAGAAAAATGTCAGCTGTTTGTATATATTGAGTGCATGACATTGTACTTTGTCTCTTAATAAAGACCACTCAGTAAAGCCAGGAAACCAACACACCCTTTAAATTTTAGTTTGTTGTGTTAACACAAGAATTTTGTTGATTTTGTGAATCTTAATCTTTTTAGATGTCACTGATGCTATTCTTATTCATATTAATTTTAAGGAAGGCTTAAATATGGAAGAAACCTGTAATTGGCTTAGCATATGCATCTAAATGCTTTTTCTCCAGCTTAGTAGTGGAGTATTGTCTAGGGTCAGGATATATCATAGTTTGGAAGAGCATTCTTTGTATAATTAATTTTTATGTAAGATCTACATGCTATGTTTTATATTATATGTTTATTTGATATGGTCTGGTGTCTGAACTGAGAGATACATTTCTTGCCTTCAGGAAGTTTCTGACAGTAAATTCTTTCATTTTGATTAACAACATCTTTAAATGTATTTCTATCAAGCCTCTAAAGCTCTCCCAGTAGGGTATAAGAACAGATTCCTCACGTCCCATCTTGATTACTATAAAGTAATCTTTGAAGTAAATTTAAGTTATGCACACCTTACCAGTGGACTTGTATAATTTTAATTGTTATTTCATTAAAATCAGTACTTCTATTAGCTTAAAAGTGATTTGCTTCATTATGTATATACCTAGCACTACAATCACTAATTGATGAAGTTTCAGAGAAATATAAGTATAGAATTTGCAAAGACAATGACATCATCTCAAGCCTATAACCCATGTAACTCTTCTATGCTCATGAATCACCAGAGCCACTTGGAGTAAGGGGAGGATATGTTTGTTTACAGTGGGCAGTCATGAATACCTTGCTATGGCTGATTACCACTCTGACTACCAGAAAATGGAACTGCTATACACAACAGCATCTGCCGTGCTGGAGTACTGCAATGCCCAGATTGCCTATTACCGAATTCCGGAGACTATTTGCCAGCAATAGACTTCATTTTGCCAATGGGTAATTTGCAGTTTGCTGTGTCATCAGAATCTGAACATGTCACATCTTCTCCTCGTCACAGACAATCCAATAGCAAAGTGCTATTGAAGCAGCTGTCAAGAATGCACAAAAACCACAGAGGAAGCACAAAGTGACAGCAGACTCTATGCAAATCAGCAGTGGACACCAAAAATATGCTCACAGAAACAGTAATGTACAGACTTATACACTTCCTGATACTGTTTACGTGGAGACAGTGCAGCTCGGCATCAGATGAAATATCACAGGTTATGAAATCAAAGACTCTGAAGAATGCAGAGGGCTTGCAAAGAGAAATATTAAATCCTAGATTTGGAATATTGAAGGCTATATTCTAAAATGCTATCGACATACTGAACAGACTATATGACACACTTATAATACTTATGAAATAAATAGCAGAAAATATATATGCATATCTAAGATTCATAATTGTATATCAGTATAAGAAAATTTTATTAATTAGATTATATGAATAATAGTGAATGTTTTTGAAATATCCTGGTAATTCCTATGTAATTCTGAACTAAAACAAAATCTTTATTTCCAAAGTGACATAAAAATGTACTTTTATCTTTACATTGTTGTTCTTTGACATGTACCTTGAATTTTTCTTACAAATTATTAAATTATTATGAGTACCAGACAGCAGCATTGCCAAATTTTAAAACTATAATTTCTTGCAAATTATAAAATTCAAGAAACTAAGAAGTTAAATTCTGTTATAAGAATCCACTCCTCATGAAAATTCCCTTGATGACATCCTTGACAAATGCTCACTGACCATCTTCATAGATATTTAAGTGATGTCGTTATAATTACCTCTTTTTACCTATCATTTTTAATAGCACTTATAACTAGCTAACATCATAAATATTGCCCAAATTTGCTATATTATGACTTTTTTCTACTGGTCTTAGATCAATCTCTTGTGTTTCTTCAAGTCTTCACTCCTCCAGGAGTGAGAAGGAAGTTCTCAGTCCTACTAGTTCTTTCTCCAATGATATTTGTTTCACACTTCCATTTTTATGCCCCTTCCCTAATTTCACACTTCCCAACTCTATCAGAATTAGTTGGATATTTTCTGAGAAGTGTCCCTTCTTTAGTTAATTATTTCTACAGTTACTTCCATAGAAGACATTCAGAAGACTATAAGAATATCAAAATTGCTCTAATTATTAGATAAGGTAGCATGAGCACACACACACACACACACACACACACACACACAGTTACCTTGTCCAGTGACACAGGTTCCCTCCGTCTTTTGGTACTGGCATCTTCCTTCAGAGTTCTTACCTCTCAGGCCAAGAACCGGAAAAAGAGATAATGGGAAAGCACATCTCTTGATAACAGTGCTGGACTAGAAGAGACACATATCACTGTCACTCAAATTTTGTCATTAAGAACTAGTCCCATGGCCCCCATATGGCTGCAAATTGTTCAGAAATTTATTTCTATGCTTTAACAATAACTCCCCCAAATTGATCCTATGGTATAGAATCCTGACTCTGAATCTTTGGTGAACAATTGAGAAATATTTCTTCCACAACTAACAGAATAGCAAAGTAGAAAACCCAAATTAAAATTTTCTCAATCTCATTTTTCAGCTTCATTTTCCACCTTTTACATTCCTTAAGACCCATCAGCCACATTATTTATTTTTCTCTCCAAAAACACCATTTATTGAGATGCATGGTTCACATTTTGGAAAGATTTTTTCATCTTTCCAACTTCTATGAATTATTGATATCTTGTTAAAATATCAAGTTTTAGGTCAAATTGTTTGTCTCTAAAAATTTATTTAATAATCCAATTAGGATAAGGTCCTTCCGAATAATTCCCTTGCAGTTATTTTTGGTGGAATTATTTATATGCTTAACTCTCTGCTATTTGGTAAATCGTTTTTAAAGGTTTTATATTACTATTCTTTCTGTTGCTTTATATTGATTACCTCTATCTTATAAGAAATAAACCGAGACACAGAATAGCCATGTACCTGCTCAGGATCACATAGATAAGTGATGAATTGGGATATGAACAGTCAGTGTGACCTCAGACCTAATTACTAAGTAGATTATTGTTCAATGATTCTGTTTTTTTGATACTTAACAATTCACTCTTTGCTGATAATATTTCTTATAGCCATATATCATTTCCATTTTTAATAATATTCCTCATCACTACTATTACTAAACATTTGTTATTTCCAGGGAGAAGCAGTTGTTGGAACAATAGTTTCTTTAGCTTTTATTTGTGAAATCAAGTTGAGATAAATTAATTCTTTTGTACTTTATATTGCATACACTATACCAAATTTTCTCAGGGTCAATATAATATGGACTTTAAAACTTTGGAGGTAATAAATATAATGCCAATTGTGAAATTGATTTCCAAGATTCTAAGTGTTTTATCTTGTCAAATTACACTTTCACTAATAATCGCCGATTTGTTTGAAAATAATTCTATAAATAATTCAATAGTCCTTTCATTTTTTTTTTTACTTTCTTGCCTGAAAGCAAGTAATATAAAGGAGAGTAGATTTGCCTAGTGATTAAGTCTGTCTTTAGATGAAAATATTAGCAAACAGCACTCTCTAATATCAGTATATCTGCATGCAAAATAATGTTCTTCCAGGTGGGCATTGGCAGTTCTTTCCCAGGTGATTTGTTCTCACATTAAGAACAAGACATAATGTCCAATTCTAAGTATGTTCTACTTGTAGATGTACACTAAATGTAGAGGATGTATATTCACAAACATAAAGGTGAATTATCAGAAAAAAATTACAAAGGAAATCAGAATGACCATTCAGTAGTCGTGACCCATCTTTTTTCTAGGACTATAGATAAAGTACACCCTTTTTATGAATGTGGACATCAAAATATATACAGGGTGTTTCTCTCACTCCCTCTCTCTCCTACACACAAACACACACACATACACACAAACTCATACACATGCACACACACAATAATTTATACAGCTTTATTATAACAAGTCAAGTCAGGAAACATGCTATAAAGTGAATTATCAAGTTTATTTTATTTTTATTATTAATTTATTTATTTGTACTATTTAGGTTTAAATGATAACAGAGAGCAATTTGATTCATTCTACACAGGTGGAGGATAACATTTCATTTCTCTGGTTGTATGTGATGTAGAATCACAACATACGTGCAGTCAAACATAAAGCTAGGGCTATGATGACCATCATATTCTACCACTTTTACTGTCCCCATGCCCCCTCCTCCCCTTATACCCCTATGGACAGAGTTTCTCCATTGTTCCCATGTCCTCCCCCCTATTATGAATCAGCATCCACTTATCAATGAGTACATTTGGCATTTGGTTTTTTGAGATTGACTTACTTCACTTCGCATGATATTCTCCAACTCCATCCATTTACTTGCAAATGCCATAATCTTATTCACTCTTATTGCTGAGTAATATTCCATTGTATATATATACCACAATTTCTTTATCCATTCATCTATCGAAGGGCATCTAGGTTGGTTCCACAGTTTGGCTATTGTGAATTAAGCTGCTATCAACATTGAAGTGGCTGC
>PVHX01017243.1:11156-40796 GCA_004024805.1 Geosciurus inauris | reverse complement strand
ATGGAATATTATTCAGCAATAAAAGAGAATAAAATTATGGCATTTGCAGGCAAATGGATGGAACTGGAAAGCATTATGCTAAGTGAAGTAAGCCAATCCCAAAAAACCAAATGCCGAATGGTCTCTCTGATTAGTGGATGCTGATGAATAAGGGAGGTGGGAATGGGAAACATAAGAGAAATAGAGAAATACTGGACGCAACATGGGGGAGGCGGGGGGCAGGAAAGGGGAATGGGTATAGTAAAGATAGTTGATAAAAAATATATATAAATATATATATATATACTGTTCATTGAAAGTGCATATAAAGATGTTTAATATGAAGAATGTAATCTGCTTATAATTAAAATTATAATTATAATTTTCTATAATTAGAAAAATTATGATTGTAACAATTTTTTTTCTATTTGCCTCAACAAATGTTTTCAGAGAATAGTGTGTACAGCTTCTGAAAATTTGCTTTTTTCTGTTATGTATTAAAATTCAACTTTTGAGAAAAATAAAAAATAAAAATTAAAAAAATATATATACATTTAGTTTAAGTAAACAAAAAAAATAAAATAAATAAAATAAAATAAAATACTCTGAGCTTCCATTTATTTCATCTGTAAAACCAAATGCTGATATCTTCCTAAGGAGATTTTTTTTGTGACGAGAAAACAAGGTAACACAGGTTAAAATGATATTTAAAAAAGGGGGACCACCATTTGACCCAGCTATCCCACTCCTCAGTCTATACCCAAAGAACTTAAAATCAGTATACTATAGTGACACAGCCACATCAATATTCATAGCAGCTCAATTCACAATAGCTAAGCTGTGGAAAAAACTTAGATGCCCTTCAACAGATGAATGGATAAAGAAACTGTGGTATATATACACAGTGGAACATTACTCAGCATTAAAAGAGAATAAAATTTTGGCATTTGGAGGTAAATGGATGGAGTTGGAGAATATCATGCTAAGCGAAGTAAGCCAGTCCCAAAAAAACCAAAGGCCAAATGTTCTCTCTGATAAGTGGATGCCGATCCATAATGGGGGGTGGGGGGGAATGGACGAACTTTGATTGGGCAAAGGAGAGGGAGGTATGGGAGTAGAAAAGATGGTGGAATGAGATGAACATCATTACCTTAGGTACATGTATGACTGCACATGTGGTGTGACTCTATATGGGCTACAACCAGAAAAATGAAAAGTTGTGCTCCACTTGTGTGCAATGAATCAAAATGCATTCTGCTATCATGTGTAACTAATTAGAACAAATTAAAAATTAAATAAAATAGAAGGACATTGTATCTAATTACATTCTGGATGTAAATATTTATTTATGTATGAGCCAAATATCCATTACACTATGTCCCTGAATCCCTTGAGAGGGGGTGTTCTCCCAGGCTCCCAAGTTTATCAAACTTTATTGTCATTGTCGATTTCCTTTTCTGCCTTCCCTGCCAGCCTCTGAGGGCAGACACTGTCCAGGTCATCATCATATTCCCAGTACTAGCATATAGCCTAGCACAGAGTAAATGCTTGATAAATAGATCTTGAAAAAGTTTTGAATGAAATTATTTCAAAGAACACAATTTCAAGGTGAAAAGCAGACAAAATTTCTTACTTTCCATTTCCTGAGCTGCTCTAATTGTGATGTCAAGGAAGAAGGAAAATACAAGGGTTGGAGAGCCTGAAAGAAATTGAGCTTAGAAAACCAAATGGTCTTAGACAAATGCTCTCATGTGCCTTTAGGAACCCTGGATCTTTCCCAACTTAAAGTGATTAAAAGTGCTTTTTGGGGGGCTGGGGCTATAGCTCAGTGGTAGAGCACTTGTTTAGCATGCGTGAGGCACTGGGTTTGAGCCTCAGCACGACATATAAATAATAAATGAATAAAATAAAGATCCATCAACAACTTTAAAAATATTTTTTTTAGAAAGTGCTTTTGGGGGGCTGGAGATACGGCTCATTAGGTAGAGTGTTTGCCTCACATGCACAAGGCCTTGGGTTCAATCCCCAGCACCACAAAAAAAAAAAAAGGTATATTTTTTCAACTCTTAATGAAGTAGCCCCCAAAAGACCCTTAGGATAAAATTAAGCTTCTCCAGAAACCCCCACCATATTTGTAACACATAAGTTTCTCTCCTAGTAAACAGGATCTTTACAAAGACTGTCAACAGGATTTCTCAGGAGTTCTGCAGAAAGCTCAATATGGTTTGAAGCTCCCTCTTTGTAGTAAAAGCTAGGTTTCTCTTTCTTGTAAAAGCTAGGTCTGCAATCAAGCTTATTGCTATAAAAAAGATACTATCTCTGTTTTCTTGGTCAAAACTTGTGAAACCTCTGTATAACCTAAGAATATGAGACAACAAGTAACTGTTATGTACCCACCCACTGTCATGTAACCACCCCACTGAGTATAAATCTAAAAGAATTTCCAGACCTGGGGTCCAGAGACTTTTAGGCATTCACCCCTCTGGACCACTTCTGCTTAAATAAAACTGCTTCCTGAAAATTCCTCAGGTGTCCAGCCTCATATCTCCTATATCATTAGGGGGAAATATGTAACATATGTCCTTTTATTTTCTCAGTTTTAAGTTGTCCTGTAAGTGTCTCTTAAACATTGGGTTCTTGCTACCACTTCTCTAACACTTAGACATAGTGTAAAAGAGTATAAAATGGACTTTAAGGGAGAAAATACATCTAGAAAGATAAATAGATATATAGATACAATATATTTCAGTTCCTTACTCTATAGGTATTTTTATAGGAACCTATGACTTGAAGAAACCCTAATCTATACAAGTTTGAAAATCACTATTATGAGTCAAACCTTGTATTTTACAAACTATATATAAAGGGGGGAGGGAGGAGAGAGAGAGAGAGATCCAGAAAAGGAACATGACAAATTTAAGACCAACTTAATAGGATAAAGACTGGTCCCTGAGCAGGGCAGGGTGTTGCACACCTGTAATCCCAGCACTTTGGGAGGCTGAAACAGGAGAATTGCGAGTTCAAAGCCAGCCTCAGCAATGGCGAGGTGCTAAGCAACTCAGTGAGACCCTGTCTCTACATAAAACACAAAATAGGGCTGGGGATGTGGCTCAGTGGTCAAGTGCCAATGCCAAAAAAAAAGACTGTTCCCTGAGCTCCACATGATCAATCAATTTAGAAATTTTTGCTAGAATGTTAAAAATCCTTCTCTCTAAAATCAACAAGGCAAATATCCTGCCATCACCATATCCAGCACAGTATGAGAGAAAAAAGATACATGTTATAATTATATATGTACATACATGTACATGTTCAGTATCTTAAAGTTCTCAGTCCTTCCAAAATTAATCTATGGACTTAATTCAATTCCAGTTAATATACTAACAGGATTTTTGTGGAACTCAGCAAGCCAATTCTAACATGGATATAGAAGTGAAAAACTACGAGCATATACAAGACACTATTAAGAAGAATAAAGTGGAGATGTGACCTCCCAGATATCAAGACTTATTATAAAAGGATTAAAATTAGAATACTGTGGTATTGGCACAGAGGAAGACAAATAAATCCGTGAAATCAATATAAAACCCATAAAAGACCTCTGTATGGAATGTCATAGATGGGGGAATGATTTCCTAATGGAGCCATAATGGAGTCACCAACAGATAATGTTTTCCTTGACATAAACAAATGAAGAGCTGAATAAAAGATATAAAACAAATGTTTTCAGCATTGAACAGAAATCAACAGAGGATTATAAATCCTTGAGGTAAGAGAAGCAAAAAAGGTAATTCCCATGTTCAATATGGCTTTCTTCCAGAAGGAAACCAAGCAGAGCAGACAGATCAGATTTTAGGTCCACCAAGTAGACTAGGGTTTGGTTGGAAGGGCTGCAGAGAGGACAGATCAAGAGGATACCCTAAAATCTACTGTAAGATGCCCTTTTAAGGGGCTAGGGATGTAGTTTAGTGGTAGAGCACTTCTCTAGCATGTGCAAGGCCTAGGTTCAATCCTTGGCCTTTTTGTGAGAATCTTAAATTACTATTTAATAAAAGAAACAGGAAGAAGCAGTTAAATTTCTGGCATTGTTTAGGAAGTAGTAAAAAAAACTGATTTAAAGAGAGCTGTAAAAAATTAATTGAAGAACATTTGAATGTTTAGAGTAACCACTAAAATAATAATAGAGGAAAGTATACAGAGGAGAGATGGAATTATTAAAAAATAATTTCAAAAGAAAGTGATAAAGAAGAAATATATATCCACAATAGACTATTACTCAGCATTAAAAGAGAATAAAATCATGGCATTTGCAGGTAAATGGATGGAGTTGGAGAATATCATGCTAAGTAAAGTAAGCCAATCCCAAAAAACCAAAGGCCAAATGTTTTCTCTGATTAGTGAATGCTGATCCATAAAGGGGGTTGTGGGGTACTTGTGAGAAATGGAGGAACTTTGGATAGGGCAAAAGGGAGGCAAGGGAAGGGAAGGGCTATTGGGGTAGGAAAGGTGGTGGAATGAAATGGACATCATTACCCTAGGTACATGTATGAAGACACGAATGGTGTGACTCTATTTTGTGTACAACCAGAGAAATGAAAAATGATGCTCCATATGTGTACTATGAATTGAAATGCATTCTGTATTTCAAATTAGAACTAATTTACAAATTAGTACTAATTAATATACAAATTAGAACTAATTAATTAATTTTTTAAAGAAACGAGACATATAAAAACAAATAGTAAACTTAAGTCTAACTATAACAGTAATTACTTTAAATGTGAACAGTACAAATACTCTAATTAAAAGACAGAGTGACAGATTTTTTAATCAATTGCATGTAGTTTACCAAAGATATCTTATCATATATAAGGACACAGAACGGTTCAAAGTAAAATAATAGCAGAAAATATAACATGTGAAAATGAGCAGCATTCAATAACAAATTGGCAGAACTAAAGGAATAGAGAAATCCATAACTATGGTGAAGATGGTAATGCACCATTCTCAGTAACTAATAGAGCAAGTAGTGAGCATGGGGAAGATAAACCAACCAGACCTAACAGACACAGACAGAACATACGTCAACTATCAGGGTACAGTGGACATTGACGAAAATAGTTTGTCTCAAGCCATAAACAAAGTCTTAAAAATTTCAGAGATCTGAGCTGGGCACAATGGCATATACCTGTAATCCCAGCTACCCTGGAGACTGAGACAGGAGGATCATGAGTTCAAAGTCAGCCTCAGCAACTTAGCAAGACCCTAAGAAACTTGGCAAAACCCCATCTCAAAATTAAAAAAAGAAAAAAAAGAAAAAGAAAGGGCTGGGGATGTGGCTCAGGGGTACCAAAAAACATTTTTTTTCAGATATGTGAATCAAATGTTCTCTGACAACTGTGGATTATACCAAGAATCAACTAGAAAATCTCTGAATGTTTGAAAATTAAACAACACATGTCTAAATGACCCATCAGTCAAAAAAGAAATTACATAGAAAAGTAGGAAATATTTGAGGCTGATTCATAATGAAAATATTATGGGTCAAAACGTTTGTTGGAGCTAAGGCAAATCTTGGAGGAAATTTTATAGCTTTAATGAATGTATTAGCAAAGGAGGAATATTAACAGATCTGTTTCAGCCTCAAGGAATTAGAAAAATAACAGCAAGTAAAGGCCAAAAAATGAACAAAGAAATACATAATAAAGAGGAAATCAATGAAATTGAACATAGATACACAATAGAGAAAATCAATAAAAGTCAAAATTTAATCCTATGAAAATTTTGTAAAATGGATTAAAATTTATAAAGTTAAAAATTGATCAAGGAAACAAAGGGAAAATGCAAACTTGCAATATCAGGAACAAAAAAGAGGAAATAAGTACAGATTATACATTATTGCAAATAACACTATACCAATAAAATAGAAAATTCAGATGAAGTGATTTTGAAAATACACCAAAGCAGACACAAAAAGAAAAGTAAAATCTGAAAAGGCTTCCATGATTAAAATAAGTCAAAGGTTTTTTTAAGTCTTTCCCACAAAGAAAACTTCAGGCCCAGAAGTTCCACTTGGTATTGGTGAGTTCTTCCAATTTTTAAGGAAGAAATAATGCCAATCTTAAAGTTTTCCAAGAAAAGTGTCCAATGATAATTTCTCGCATCTCTCTGGTGCCACATCATGCCATGGATGCCCAATACTCTTTCCCACCAGACACAGAGTCATCAGTGCCTTTAAATCTAATCAGGTTAAGACCCAGAAAATCAATGGTCTAATGTTTTCTCTCATATGTGGAATCTAACCAAATTAAGGGAGTGAAAAGGAATGAGGGGAGAGGATTCCTATGAAAATAAAAAGGAGATCAGTGGAGTAGAGGATGAAATTGATGGGGAGGGAGGAGGGATGGGAAAAGAGAGGGCAGTAGAATGAATCTAACCAAACTATCCTATGTACACACATTAATATGCCACAGTGAATTTCACCTTTATATCTATAATGCACTAATTTTTAAAAAACTATAAATAAATAGAAAAGAGACCAGTTGAGTAGAGGAAAGGGAACAGGGAGAGGGAGGAGGGGAAGAAAAGGGAAAGTACTTGAGATTGAATTTGAGCAAATTGTATTCCATGCTTGTATGATTGATTATGTTAAAATGAACTCCAATATGTACTCCAATATAATGCACTAATTAAAAAATTAAAAATCTAATCAGGTTAGAGAAGCAATTACAGAAAACTTAGAATTCATTCAGAAAATTCATCTTTAAGATTCTGTTTCTGTACACAACATCCTCACTACCAAAATCTGTATCAGGCAGGGTTCCACAGTTCCAGTACTAATACCAATTCTCTGTATGTGTGTGTGTGTGTGTGTGTGTGTGTGTGTGCACCTGTAAATATGTACAGAGCAGGAGATTGGCATTGATGGCAAGGAATTGGCTTACATAATTGTGGAGGCTGGCTTGGCAAGTCTGAAAGCCATAGGGCTGGTCTTCAGGTAGAGCAGGTTAAAAAATCTCAAGCAGAAGCAGAAAATGCAATCCAAGTCAGAATTTTCCTTTCTCAAAGAATTCTCAGTTCTGCCTTTCACTGGATTAGATCCAGATCACCAGATTACAAGCACACTCTCCTTCATTTAAAGTCAACTAATTATAGATATTAATCACATCTTGAAACTACCTTTGCAACATCTGAATTAGAGTTGAATGGCTAAAGATTATAGTCTTGCAAGTTGATGGATAAAGTCATCCAGTTGGATTTATTTCAGGGCTAGGGATGTGGCTCAGTGGTAGAGTGCTTGCCTAGCATATGCAAGGCTCTGGGTTGCTTCTGCAGCACCACAAAAATAAATAAATATATATATAAATATATATATATATATATATATATTAGAAACATAAGATCTGCTTCAAATTTGATAGTCAATTAATGATTGATTAAAATGAAAAAAGAGAATCTTATATGTTCATTACAATGTATGTAGAAAATAACAGCAAAAATAATTAGAGGAAAGCTGTCATTCTCAGATAACATGATTATGCTTGTATAAAGTCAAAAGAACGAAACAAAAATTATAACTGAATTTAGTAATAAGTACTGGATAAAAGCCAATTTACAGAGTTCAATTATATTTCTAGTTGTTAGTAACTATCAAATAAAAATAAAATTTTTAAGATACTATTGATAATGACAAAAACAAACATCAGAAATCTAGTGGAAAATACACAAATTCTTTAAACTAAACACTGCAAATATATTGAAGGAAATTAAAGAAGCCCTCAATGAAAAGAGAGATCTAAAATATTCATGGGTTAGAAACTTGATGTTCTTCAATGATAACTCTCCTCCTCCTCTTCCCCTTTTTCTTCTTTCTTCTCCTTCTTCTTAGTATGTATAGATGTAAAGAAATTCTGTAAAGAAATTCCCAATTCTGGAAACTTTTTAATAAAATTGACAGTCCAGTTTTCCAAAATGTAGGTACAATTGTAAAGAATTGTACAGAATTGCCCAACTAATGTTGAGAAAAAAGCACAAAGCTATAACACTTACCCACCAGATATCAAAACTCAGTATAACGTTATGGTAACTGAGACTGTGGCATTGGTTCGAGAGTAGAAATACAGAACAATGGAACAGAATAGAAAGTCCAAAAACATACCCTTACCTATGCTAAGGTATGTTATGACCTTAAGTCATAACAAAAACACAGTTTCGTTGGAATCTTTTTTTTTAGTAAGTGGTGCTGGGTCCTTCAGAGATCCATGTGCAGGGAGAATGAATTTGGAAACATACCTCAAAACATACAAAGCTATTTATTTGAAATGGGTCATCAGCCTAAACATAAGGGATAAAATAAGCTTCTAGATGAAGTCAAAAGAGAATATATGTGTGACTTTGGGCTGGACAAAGATTTCCTAAGCAGGGTGTTAAAAGTACTATTCATAAAGGAAAAGACTAGTAAATTGAAATTGTTACAATTGAAAACTTCTACTCCTTGAAAGATAGTCAAAAGACAGCAACTAGGAAAGAAGTACACTGGAAGAAGAAATTTGTGTCTCACAGATACATCCAACAAAATAGTTGTGCCAAGTGTATACAAAGAATCTCTATGAATCATAAAGGAAAAGGCAACGTGATTTTTAAATGGCAGGACACCTGATTAGGCACTTTGTGGAAGAAACAGCAAACTGCCCAATAAACACAAGAAAAAACAATCAACATTTTCATCAGAAGAATGTGATTTTCAGTAAAGATGTGATTACCACTACACACCCAACAGGATGCCAAGGATTTGAAAAGACTGACAATACTAAGTATTGCAAAGACTTGGGCAATTAGAATTTACAACTTCCATTGTTGTATAAATTGACACAACCAATTAGAAAATTTAGCAACATCTACTAACATGGAACATATTCATGCCCTATGATTCATCAGTTCCATTTCTGGATATACATTCAACAGAAATAAATGTTTATGTTCACTTAAAGGCACACACAAGAATGTTTATTGTAGCTTTATTTCTAATAGTCCCAAACCAGAAGCAACCCAAATGTCTATGAACAGTTGAGTGGTACAGTAGGCAGAAACATGTCCCCTTAAAGATGTACTGGTCTTAACCCCTGCACTCTGTGAATATGTTTACATCACAAAGGGAAGTTGGAAGATGTGATTAAGCGCCTTGATGTGAGAAGATTATCTTGGTAGGTCCCATCTAAATCACATGGGTACTTTAAATCTGACAACATTCCCTAATGTTCATAGGAGAAGATGTACAAAGAATGGTCAGAGAAATGCACAGCTGCCAGCCTTAAAGATGGAGGAAGCCAGGTACAGTATCACATTCCTGTAATCCCAGTGGCTCAGGAGGCTGAAGCTGGAGGATCACAAGTTCAAAACTAGCCTCAGCAATTTAGTGGGGTTCTAAGCAATTTAGTGAGACCCCTGTCTCAAAATTTTAAAAAATATAACTAATAATTAAACATGATTGTGGATGTAGTTCCTGGTTAAGTGCTTCTAAGTTTAATTCCTAGTACCAAAGGGAAAAAAAATGGAGGAAAAGACCAGTAAGCAAGGAATATGGATGATCCCTAAAAGTTAGAGAAAACCAGGACACAGAGCATCCCTAAAGCCCACAGAAAGGAAGGCAGCCGTTGGAACACCTGGATTTTAGCCCACTGGGACCATGCCAGACTTCTAATTTATAGATTTAAAAGATATTAGTCTCTGTTGTTTAAGCCACTAAGGTTGTGTTGATTTATTATAGCAACAATAGAAAAATAATACAAAGACATAAGATATATTCACAAAGTAAAATATGCACAGCTCTTTAAAACAAAAAAAAAACTCAACAAGAATAAATCCCACAGAACATTGACTAAGAAAAGTAAGATGCAAAAACAAAAATTTAGATAGTCTGTCCTTTATTTCTATTTATATGAAGTTCAAGAAAAGGCAAAACTAATGGTGGGTACCTTTTGCACTGTGGAAAGAGCACAGGAGGCAGCTGCTTGAAGAGATGGAAATATTCTGTATCTTAACCTAAGTGGTGAGTACATGTGTGTATACAAGTGTAAAAACTCTACTTTTTAAAAGTTGTACATAGATACACATAGATTTTAAAAAATGTAATGGGTAAAAGAGCGTTCAGTTAATGTGGGGACAATTAGTTATCCATATAGTAACAAATATTTTTCAAACTTTTGTTTTTAAGTTGATAATTCTCCACAAGAGGGCGCCCTTCCACAAGCAGGAGTCCTGGGGCAGCACAGTGATGACCATTGACAGCCTGCCTGCCTGCGCCTGGCCTTTCCAGCTTTTCCCTATTTCCCCACTGAGTTTTTTTAGACTATTTATAGGAGACACACATGTCAGGCAATCACAGTGATATGTGACTCGTGTGAAAATTTTTTTTAACTAGGTAGGGCCTGATAAGATTTCTATGTGGACAGATGAGAGGACAAGTGTGAATGAGCAAAACCTAAAACACATGTAGTTGGTCTCTTCGTAAAAGTCAAAATCTTAATTAACACCTGGGGTGTCTGTATGGATTTTGACACCTAAAAATCTTTAAAATGGAATGTTCTTGAGTTGCCAGCATCAAAATTTAGTATAAAAAATTGTTTTGCAATTCCCTGATGGCTAAAGATGTTGAATATTTTTTCATATAATCATTTGCCATTTGTACTTCTGCCTTTGTGAAGTGTCTGCTCCATTTATTCGCCCATTTACTCGCCCATTTATTTGCCCATTTATTGATTGGGTTATTTGGGGATTTTGGTGTTAAGTTTTTTGAGCTCATAAAGTTGGTATTCTGGATATTAATCCTCTGTTAAAAGAGTAGCTGCTGAAGATTTTCTCCCACTCTGTAGGCTTCGTCTTCATTCTGTTATTTCCTTTGCTGTGCAGAAGGCTTTTTTAATTTGATGCAATCCCATTTTTTAGTTCTTCCTACGATTGCTGAGCTATAGGAGTCCTATTCAGTTGTTGCCTGTCCCCCATCTTGAAGTGTTTCCCCTGTGCTTTGTTCTAGCTGTTTCGAAATGTCAGGTCTTATTCTTAGGTCTCTGATCCATTTTGAATTGAATTTTGTACACAGTGAGAGATGGAGATCTACTTTCATTCTTCTACATATGGATATCTAGATTCCCCTGTACTATTTGTTAAAGAAGCTGTCTTTTCTCCAACGTACATTTTTGGCACCTTTGTCAAGAATCAGATGACTGTAGCTGTGTGGGTTCATTTCTGGGTCCCCTAATCTTTCCTATTGGTTTGTTTGTGGCTCTTTGCCAGTACCATGCTGTTTTGGTTACTATACCTCTATACTATTCTTTGAAATCAGGTATCGTGATGTGCTCTTTTTTTTTTTTTTTTGCTCTTTTTTCTCAGATTTGTTTTAGCTGTTCCAGTTCTTCTCTGCTTCCATATAAATCATAGGTTTGTATTTTCTAGTACTATGAAGGATGTCATTAGTGTTTTGATGGAGAATTGCATTGAATCTGTAGATCACTTTGAGAAATATGGCCATTTTAACGACATTAATTTCATCAACACGGGATTTCTTTCATCTTCTAGTGTCTTTATTTCTTCAGTGTTCTATAGTTTTCATTGTAGAAATTTTTCTTCTACTCAGGTTTATTCCTAAGTATTTTTAAACTCTTGTGAATGTAATCAAGGTTCCGTTCCCTAACCCCACTCCCAGTCATCAAGAATAAAAGTAATAACAAATTCTGGTGAGGATGCTGGGGTAGAGGTGTCACAAGTGAGTGAGAAACTGAAGTATTAAACCTTAGTTCTTGTGTCTCCACAAAAGAAAACTTAGAGTCAGACCTGAAAAGCCAAGCAAGAGAATGTTATTATATGTAAAAAAATAAGGCTCAAGCAAAGAGTACTCTCAAAAGAGAAAGAGAGTAGGTCATTCCTGAGTGGAGAACCATTCTCTTCTATACAGGCTATTTTCAAACTTAATAGTTTGATATTTACCAGGAGAACTAGGGGCCACCTTCTGCATTCTTTACCAATAAGATGTTTATCACCTTCTTCATATCAGGCAGGGGAGTTTTTACCCTTCTTGGTCCTCTCCAGAACTGTCATGGTGACCATCTCATTCAGGGAATCTTCACCTACAAGTCAATGCTATGTTAATGCAGCATTGTAGGTGAAGTCAATGACCACGCAAATTCTATCTTAAATATGTCTGTGCTTATTAATACAATTTCCCTTCTTACATACATTGAGAAACTTATGCCCATAAATTCTAACTTTACAATGACCCCAGGTGACCCTATCAGGAGTTAGTCCCATTGACCTTTCCTTGGTGATGTATGTTTTAATTGACCTTTCCTTTTTGATGTATTTTTTTAATTGGCTTCCTTTGTTTCTATCTGTTTATTTTCAGGGTCAGTATACCTGTTGTTTCTCTTCATGTTACTTGACTGTTCATTAAAGGCAATTCAAAAAAATCCCAAGTCCCTGCTTTGTTATTGGTTCACATTCCACTGCTTATCACTAACTACTGTCTAACAGGAGAATTACACACTGTTTGTGGAAATGTAAATTACCGCACCTACTGTAGGAATCAGTATGGAGATTCCTCAAAAAAAAAAAAAAAAACAAAAATAGAACAATATCGTATGATCCAGCTATACCACTCTTCAGGTATAGCCAAAGGAATTAAAGTCAGCATATTATAGAGACAGCTACATACCCATGTTTATCACAGCACAATTCACAGTATTCAAATTACAGAACCAGCCTAGGTCCCTGTCAACAGATAAATGGATAAAGAAAAATGTGAGATATATATATACATACACAAACACACACACACAATTGAGTATTATTCAGAAAGAAAGAATAAGATCATGTCATTTGCAAGAAAATGGATGGAATTGTGAACATTGCTAAGCAAAATAAGACAGACTCAGGAGGACAAGTATCAAATGCTTTCTCCCATATGTGGAATCTAGGGTGGAAAGGTGACATAAAATAGATGGAAACTATTAGAGAAGAGGAAAGGGGACTAGAGGGAAAGGAGAGGGGATGGGGGAATGGAGAATTAGGGGTAAGGGGGGTGGGAACTATCAAAATATACTATATGTATGTACAAATATGCCACAATGAAATGCATTATTTTGTATAATTAATATGCACTATTAAAAATTCCAAAAACTCTAAAAATTTGTTTTTAATTTAGTAAGTGTAATAACTGGAGCTTTCTCATCAAAGTAGAGCATTCTTCTTCCACTTAAATAAACTTCACACATATCTGTAGATTGAAGTGCATTTGTGTTCTGTTTTCTATTTACTGTTGTCAGTTTTTCAACATTTACTTAGCACGTTACTATGGGGCTTGTGCTCATCTTGTGGACTTAGAAATAAATAGTGCTGATTCCCCATCCGTCCACTGGGGGGAGACAGACACATTAGCCACGCAGAGAGTGAAAATAGGGCAATGTGACTTGGGGGCAACCAGGACTGAGAGGATTTGGGTCCGGGGGAGGCAAGGGATGGCTTCAGGAAGTAGGTGATTTTTGAAGCTGTGAGACTTGAACAGAAGTTGCGAGGCACCTTGAGCATAGAAAATACTGTTCCTAACACACACCAGCACAAGTAAAGACAAAAGGACACCAGCATGGCACTACCATAAAGACTGTACATACATACTATATGTGTGTGTGCGCGCATGCGCGCGTGCGTGCACGCGTGTGGTCTTGTTTTGAGACTGAAACAAAACTAAATTTGCTAGAGTCACATCTAGGAGGATTCTGCGTGCCAGGTAGACCTGAAGAATGAAGATCCATTGGATGAAAAGGTGGTTTTCACACACAACCAGCAGGTGGCGCCCTCCCTTCTCCACAACATGCAGCCTGGCGGGATCCCGCCCAACCCTACACCAACCAGGAATGAGCCAAATACTGATGCTGCCGGGGCCACTCCCAACTCTTGTACCTTACCCCTAACGCACACACACCACCACCACCCCTGAGCTCTTCTGTACCCACTACCCAGCAAAACTAGAAAGAAAGAACAGAAAGCCGGGCACGGTGGCGCACGCCAGCCCTATTTTGTGTTTATGTGGAGACAGGGTCTCACTAAGTTGCTTAGCCCCTCACCTTTGCTGAGGCTGGCTTTGAACTCGAGATTCTCCTGTCTTGGCCTCCCAAAGTGCTGGGATTACAGGCGTGAGCCACCGCACCTGGCTAGGAATTAATTTTAGAATGATGCAGAAGTTGGACCTAAAACAGTACTAGGAAGCAGCCTGGATGTGGCAGATAAAATCAGCACACAGTGGAGGCCTGTGACTCCTAAATGCCTGTCCATGGTGGCTGAGGCAGTCTGCAGCAGCAACACCAGGAGAGGCCTGCTTAGAAGTTGGCAGCTCAGCAGGCAGGGACTGCTCCCCCACAACAGAAACAGGCAAGAGGGTGTAGAGAAGGGAAAGAACCAGGGCTCTAGAGCAGAACTCCTAACTTGCTAGCTCTATGAACCTGAGCAAGTTATCCACTCTCACTGAGCCTCTACTGCCCAACTTAGAAATGGGTTCATAACACTGTCCCAGAGGAGATGGCAAGGTCAGCATGTGTTAGTGCCTAACAGTGTCTAGCTTATAATAAATACTCAATAAATGGCAATAGCTCATCCCTGTCATTCTCCTCCATGACTCCCTGCCACCCACACTAACCTCCATGCAAGATCTTGCATAGGTTAGGCACACTTTCACCTCAGTGAATTCACTCAGACTCTTTCCTCTGTCTGGAATCTTCTTACCTAACATATCTGCTTGGTTCACTCCCTAAACTTATTCAAGCATTTGCTGAAAAGTAGGTCTCTTAATAAAAAAGTTATGACCAGTCCACTTAAATTGAAATTTTCCTGGGCTAGGAGTATAGCCCAGTGGTAGATGACTTGTCTAGCATGTGTAAGGTCCTGGGTTCAATCCCCAGAACCACAAAAAAAAAAAAGAAAAGAAAGAAAATTTTTCAAAGTTTTTAATTGCAACTTACCCTTCATCCCTGACATGCATACGACCAATCATCCTTATTTGACTCTATTTTTATAGTGGTTGTCATCTCCTAATTATTTTTTAGCATTTATTTATTAGGTTCATCGTTCACTTCCTACTCCCCTCCTCCCACCATCCCAGATTTTATGTGTTATTTTTATTGCTATACCCCTAGTGTCAAATAAAGGCTTGATAAATGTTTTTAAATGAATAGATAGATGATCTTTCATCTTCACAAATCAAATCTCTTCATCTGTCAGAACAAGATGAAAGGTAATTCCTTACATTGAAGGGCCAACAGAAAAGGGAAGTCCTGCCCCATGGCAGACATTTTCCAGGTAGTTTCGGGAGTGGCCCTTCAGAAGATCACGAAGAAAGGCTACCCCACATACATACCTGCAGCCCAAAGCTCACAACCCTGTGCAGAGGCCCACAAACTTGCTGGGTTTGAGCTCTGAAGAAGAGCATCAAAGGGTGGGGCTTACACAGAGCCCTATGTCCTTGGGGTTGGCATTTATCAGCACCAAACTGTACTCTGGGCATTCATAAATCACTGGAGATTATTCTTTGCCCTGGAGATGCCCACAGTCTTTTGGAGTCATATGAACCTGGAATTGAATCCCAGCTCTACCCACATTGAGTTATGATCTTGGACAAGTCATATAAATTCTCTGAACCTGAGTTTACACCTCTGAAAAACTGCCCAACGCGCTGTTCACACACAGTTTGCATTTTATAAACTATATCCCTTCTTCCACCCTGAATCTGACATTTTGCTGGAGTTCTATTTACTGAGATATTTCAGGACTTTGCCTGAAGAGGGAGCCAGAGCACCATGGAATCCTACAAGGCTGCTGAGACCTTTAGCACAGGGCAACTTGGGAATGCAAGTCTAAGGTACTTTTGGTCCCCAGACTGTGCCTCCTCTCTCTCAGTGCTCTCTACCCTACCCCCTCCATCCTGTGATAATGTGTGGTCCACAGGCTGCCAAGAGGCTCCTCCATCCCAAACTCCATCCAATCAAAATAATCCTTCAATCAAGAAACCAATAGTCCTTCCAGCCACTCTATGAGGTAGGGAAGTGAGCAATTGGTTCCATAAAACCAATTGCACCAGGATGTTGCTAGGTAATATTCACTTCTACAGGTACTTTTAAAGATACATCTGCGGACAAGTAGGCATTCCAGATGCCAAAATCAAATGCTGCTCACCTCATCTTCAGACCAACCTGCATTTCACGGGTGACATGCTGACTGGTGCGTACTCTTGATGAACCTATATAAGACTAAACTACAAAATTGCTCATCTTCCATCATTTTTGACCTATAAAACAATCATTTCACATGGTCCAGAGTAATATTCCACTCCATTGATTTCACTATAGACTAGCTTTTTTCTTTCCCACTTTTCCCATCCCATTTCTAACCCCAAGTACTTTTCTCACTCTCATTATATCCCTTCCTGCCTCTACAGCAGTTTCCGGTTCCTACTTCTTGCTTTAGCCGTACCTCATCCTCCCAGGACATCTCCCTAGTGGAGCAGGCACTATGACAGGATTGACCCCATCTGGCATCTCCAGAGGGTGTGCACTTTGGGCGCATCTGGGGTTTATCCTGCCAGGGGCATAGGTGCTG
Organism: Geosciurus inauris; assembly: GCA_004024805.1. NCBI lineage: Eukaryota > Metazoa > Chordata > Mammalia > Rodentia > Sciuridae > Geosciurus > Geosciurus inauris. Next base: position 24,179 of record PVHX01017243.1, on the reverse strand, counting down.
TAGCTTGCCCACACAAAAATGTCCCATAGGCCTTCTCCCACTCTCCCGGCAAACTTCTCCATCCACCCAGACTCCAGAGAGGAAGACCCACAGAATAATTCTTCATACCCATCCCCCAGTCTAATCGTCCCCATCTGCAAATTGCAAAAGAGCCATGTCCACCATATAAGTTTGTCATAACAAATGAGTAGAGTAATGGTTGTAGAAAGGCCTAACACCCTGCCTGATACACAGTGATCATTCTGCAAGGTAGCTGTCCTCTCAGGATCCCAGGAAGGGTCTAGAAGAACAAAGCAACAAAGTTCTATCCCCTCCAACCCCCTCCATCAAAGTCCCAGTTCACTGCTGTACCCCTGCAGCTTACCATTTTGTCAAATTTGGTCCGGCCCTGTGCTCCAGGCATTCAGAGACAGAAAGCCCAGATCACATACTCCTGTGAGGGCTGCAACACAAGGCAGGACTGGGACCATAATCAGGGCTCAGTAATTCCCCAGGGGACTAAATTCTATCTCGCGAGAGTCTCTGGGCCCTGGGAATTTGCACCCCACACACACCCAGGGCAGTCACTGTGCCACCACACGGCATGGTATTTCCATATTTGTTACATTTAAATCACGCCTCATCTTTTGTTTCAAAGGGAAACACTGCTGTTAACTGCGTCTCTTCTCCACAGGTGTCAACAGTTTCCTCTATCCTTTAAGTCTCTCCAGTAAGGATGATAAGGAACGAAACTCTGAATGAAATCAACTATTCCCGAGGAAGAAGAATCAGTCCCTGAGAAAATAAATCTGGCTTTGAAGGTTAAATGAAGAGGGTCTGTGAAGAGAAGCAGAGAAATTTGTACCCAGGAAGGGGAAAAGGTGGTCAGACTGGGATAAGGGATACTAGAAGCTTTTCTCCCCTTCCAAGTCCTCTCTACCCGACCCTCCCCATTTATTCTTAGTCTCTCACCCCTACCCCTCACCTCTGCAGTTCTAGGAAAGTCTGTCAAGGCTTCAGGAAGTAGAGAACCCCAGGCTGGCTTTGGAAGAATTATAAATAAGTAATTAATACAAGAGACAAATGCAGACACCCAGGCAGGATTTTCAGTGGAGACTGGAGGCTGCATGTTTGTCCAATTTGGAATTTTAAAGTAATATAGAATTCTAATTACAATTTTAGGTTTCCCCCAGAATAATGGGGTATTAAGCTAGCAAAAATATAAAAATGGAAATTTCCTCCTCCAATGAGAATGGAATCAAAGGGATGGATTTATGTCCCACCTGAAACAATTTCAAAACCTGACAGAATTACAGTTTTCAAGACATTGAATCAGGAGCAATGTAGGATCTTGATCTCTGTGAGATGAGAAACAAAAGAACTGGAACCCAGGATAAAAAGGAAGGAAGGAAGGAAGGAAGGAAGGAAGGAAGGAAGGAAGGAAGGAAGGAAGGGAGGGAGGGAGGGAGGGAGGAAGGAGGAGGGAAGGGCGGGAGGGAGGGAGGGGAAAGAAAGGAAGAAAGAAGGGGAGGAAGAAAGGAAGGAGAGAAGAAAAGAGTGAGGAAGTAAAGGACGGAGAAGAAATAAAGAAGGAGAGGAAGAAAGGATGGGGAAAAGGAAGGAATATGGACAGAAAGTAAGAAAGAGAAAAAGATGAAAAGAGGGAAGGAGAGAAAGAAAAGAAAGGAAGGAAGGAAGGAAAGAAAAGAAAGAAAGAAAGAAATTGACAGAAAGGAAGGAAGGAAAGAAAAGAGAAAGGAAGATGGAGGAAGAAAAGGTTTTGCCTCAGTATTATCCCTAGCCTAAGTGCTTCTCTAGTCCCACCTAGCACACCTTAAAAATCAAAACTTCAAATGGTTGTACCACTTTCAATTAACTGCCCCAAAATAAGGCTCAAGAATATTTATAGAAAAAAAATATATATATATAGCCCCAACAAGGTAAAATTCCCAATGCCTGGCATCCACCAAAAATTACCAAATATTCAATGAAGCAGGAATATATGAAATGATGACATAAAACAACCAATATTATCCCATAAATGAGCAATGATGACAAATAATAGAATTGGTAAACGAGGATATTAGAAAAGTTAATATAATTGTATTTCATACATTCAGAATGCCGCAGAAGGACAAAATGGAGACATGGAAGATAGAGGAAAAAAAAAGACTCAGATCAAACTTCTTTGAAATGAAAGCTAAAATGTCTGAGAAGAAAAATAACTAGATACTACATATAACTAACAGTATATTAAATACCGCAGAAATAGTAATAATTAAACTTGAACACATAACCATGGAAACTATCCAAAATGATATGGAGGAAACAAAAGCTGAAAAAACAAGGGAAGTCAGCAGAGGACAACTTCATGTGGCTTAATATACATGTAACTGGAGTCCTCAAAGGAGAGAAAGGGATAAGGATGGGGACAAAGAAATATCTGAAGAAATAATATCCAAAGAGGCTGGGATATAGCTCAGTTGGTAGAGTGCTTGCCTCACATGCACAAGACCCTGGGTTCAATCCCCAGCACCACAAGAAAAAAAAGAAGAGAAAGAAATAATAAATATCCAAAGTTTTTCCACATTTCATTCTTTTAAGAAAACTATGTATGCATCAAAGAATCTCACTGATTCTCAAGCACAAAAAAAAAACATAAAACAAAAACATAAAGCTAAACCAAAGCCAAACCAAGGCACATTATAATCAAATTTCTTAAAACCAGTGCTAAAGCAAAAAATAAAAAAAATCTTTGAAGCAGCCAAAAGGAAAAAAACTCATTTTTTATTTTAAATTAAAAGCATCACTATTTTCTATTATTTTAGAGTAGTGTGACAGCATTTTCTCATCATAAATGATGCAAATCAGACAATGGTGGAGTGGTACCTTTAAAGTACTGAAAGAACTTTCCACTTAGAACTTAATACTTAGCAAAAATATCTTTCAAAAATAAAGGACAAAAAATAAAGTGTGGTGGCATATACCTGAAATCCCAGCAACTCTGAGGTAGAGACAGAAGAATGGCAAGTTCAAGGCAAGCATCAGCAATTTAGTAAGATCTATCTCAAAATAAAAAAGGACTTAGAATGTAGCTCCAGTGGTAAAGCACCCCAGGTTCGATCTCCAGTACAAAAAAAGAGAAAGAGTGAAAAATAAGAAGAAAATAGGGGTTTGGAGGCTGAGGTAGGAGGATCACAGGTTCAAATCTAGCCTTAGCAACTTAGGCCCTGTCTCTAAATAAAATATTTTTAAGAGGGCTGAGGATGTGGCTCAGTGGTTAAACACCTTTGAGGATTGCTTGGTGTTCAATCCTCAATACAAAAAAAAAAGACTGCTTGAGACATACAAATGCTGGAAGAATTCATCAAGAGCAAACTTGAATTACAAGATATGTTAAAGGATATTTCCTGGCAGAAGAAAAAATATGTCAGAAGAAAATCTGGACCTATACAAAGGGATGAAGAGTACCTGCCAGGGTAATTATGTGAATAAATATACTATTATTTACTATTATTCATTATTTTTTAAATTTCTTTAAATGATGTAGTGAAGTGGAATGCTGATAATCTAAAATCATATCACAACAGCTTACCCAGGGCACCCACAGAAAGGGTGCAGCTCTCTAGGGGAGCCCAGCTCAAAGCAGCCTTGAGCTGTTTCCCAGCAGGGGGCGCCTGTGGACTTTAGAAAAGGCTGCCTCACCCACTGCCCAGCGCTTCCTGGATGGCTAATTCCCTGGGCTGGTACTTAGGGCTCTCCAACTGTGACAGAGGTGGAAGCCTTCCGGGATAAATTGTGAACCCGAAAGGCCCTGGAAGTATGGACTCCTGGGCGACCTGGGTCCTTATCCAGGTCTTTCCCACTAGCTTGTTGTGAGACCTTGTTTGGGATCTACCTCAGGTCCCTCATTTGTAGATCAAAGGGTGAGACTAGGTAATGTCTAAGAGGCCTGTCTTCCACACACTCTGTAATTCCTCTGTCCTACCCATCATGTGTCAGCGAGGCCCTTCTGCTGGGGCTCTGGTGCAGCTTCGAGTGGTACAAGGAGGTGAAATCTTCCTCTCTGAGGAAGATTTAGAGAGAAACTGAGAATCCAAACCTGAAAATCAAGCTCAAGAATTCCCTATGCCTGGAGTCAGCACCCTCACTTCCCATGTACAACCACCATGCGAAATGCTCTCTATATTTTTTTCATTTACTTCTTCCCTCCAATCCCCAATGCAAAGGAGATTGCAATAATGTTAAGAAAGTTGTCTAACGTCAAATAGCTGATAAGGGTTGGGGCTGGCATCTGAGTGAAAGGTATCAGGGGTTCCCATGCAGATCGCCATGAAGAAATTCCTCTCTCTGCTCTTTGCTCCTCAAAATCACAAACCCTACCCAAGAAAGGCCCTTGCAGTCTTCTGGTATGACCTTTTCATTTTGCCTATGAAGGAGCTGATTCAAAGGATTTTTAAGTGTTCATAACATTTACACCTGCCCAGTCATTTCTATTCCTATACAGGTCTACTCTAACAAGGTTATGGTTTAATGGTAGTTCTGGATTTTATTCTGGGATAGCATTTCGGTGCTTACAAAGAGCTGCAATGAATATTATCTCAGTTCTTCATGGCAAATGTCAATGCTCATAATAAAAATGAACTTCTAAAATTCATACTCATTTTTCAGTGGACATTTCGACAATTTGAGTGACTTGGTCACAATCACATAGCCAAGAGTCACCTAATCAGAACAGTAACTTTAATCCCCCAATTCCAATCTCATGCTCTTCTCTTAAACCTCTTTTCTTATACATGACTGCCTGCAAAGTCTATGATAAGCAAGATGCATGTATGTATTTGTCTGTCATGTGTGTAAGAGGAAAACAGAGAAAAATGCTCAGAAGAAAGCCTGCTGGGTGGAGCAGTGGTACCATCAGCAAAAAGGACCCTTCTCTTCTCTGCTGAGGCACACTCCCAGAGTTCAGCATGCTGGGAGGGTCATCCCCTGCCTCCCTCCTCCTGTGATTCCAGGCTTGGGCCTTTTGCTTTGTGCCTGGCGTGGCAGAGCAGGACTCTCGGGACTGCACACCGCTCTGTGTCCCAAGCTTGCCAGAGCTGGGCCCTCCCTGACCCCACCAGCCTCCTCTGGAAGACAGGGAGGATCCAGGGAGCAGAAAGAGGCCCCTTGCACTCTCCTCATATTTAATGAAGGAAAGATATTATCACCGCTCAGCTGCCTAATTAACACCTGCCCAAGTTTCGGTTGCTGATTAAGGGCGCTCCTCCCTAGCTGGGGCTGCTAGGGGAAATCTGATGCAACTTGCTTTAGATGGGACAACTGATTAAGGGCAGCGCAAGGGCAGGGGTCCCTCTCGTTTGAATTCTTAGCACCACATCAAGAACAAGCTCTGCCCTCCCAAGTCCTGCCAGACCAAGAAGCAAGAGAGGCCCACCCAGTCCTCAGGATCTCTTCTCCCCTCCATGCCCTTCCCTAGTACTACAATCAGAACAATCTCCAAAACTTGGGCTAATTAGGAACCCAGTATCTGAGTCTAGCGCTTCCCCAAACTTGAACTCAACTCCTCCTGGCTTGGGCTTTCACAATCCCAACCCTATCCCCATTTCCATCCCCTACCAAATTTATACCTGTTGGAATCACACCAGGATTCTTCTGAATTATTTAAAGAGGAACCAAACAAGCAAACAAATAAATAAACAAGGTCATCAGGGTGTGTGGCAAGTAGTAAGAAGAAAACAAATAGGAGGACGTGTCAAGCCTGCCTGCGGGCTGCAGGGTGGTACCAAGAAGGGCAGCCCTGTGGGGGATCCTGCACACGTTCTACAACCTGACACACAGAGCCATCCATTCGCAACCCTCACCCCTCCACCCACCTCCCACGCTCCCCACCCCTCATCCCTGCCCTTTCTCCATAGCTCCTATGAGTCTTCAACATGTTTTATTTATTATTTTGCCTGCTCTTAGGCTACTCAGCTCTAAAGGAAGCTCTGTGAGTGCAGGAGGTTTGTGTTTGTTCACTGCTATTTCCCTGGCACCCAGAACAGGGTTGTGGGACACCAGCAACTGCTTAATAAAACATACTGAATAAATGCAAATGGTTCCCATTATCCCCCGCCCCGCAAGAGGAACATGGGCCAACTTACCAAACAGCAGCCAGGTGTTCCAAACCCATCCTTTCTCACAGAAGCCTGGAGCCAAGTCACCTCTTTGGCTTTGCACAAACAAGAGGATGGCCACGGTTCCCCCACCACACACAGGCCAGGCTGCAGGAATAGAGTCACCATCTGAAGAGACACTCAGAACCCAGGCCCCAAACTCAACAAAAACCTGCTCTTGTTTCGCTCAAGCCCCAAGCCCAGAAGCCCCCAGGACTGTTCTCTTTTCCTTACTCCCCACACTCAGTCCTCTTCATTCAATCAATAAATTTTTTGTTTTTTGAAGCTTCCCACCTTCTCTGTCTCCCCTGACTCCATCCCCACCAGGCCTGCTCCTCTGCTTGGACCACAGCAAGAGCCTCCCTGGTGGGTCTCTCTGCTCCTACTCGAGGCCCTTCTAGCTCAAGCTCCATGCAGCATCCAGAAAGCTTGCTTCTAAATATAAAATAAGAGCATCTCTTCCCTGCTTAAAGCCCTTAAATTGCTTTTCCTTGCTTTTAGGAAAAAAGAAAATTCAAAATCAGAACTTCATCTTCTACCTCTTTGGCCCCCACTGGCTATATTCAAGTCCTTCTGGATTCTTTCCCTTTCCTTTTCTGTTTTTCAAATACAACCAATTTTTTTCCCCATTTGTTTTAAATATTTCCTCCATCTATCATGCTTTCTCCTATCCTCGGTTCTCTCTTTTCAAGGGTTACCTTCCTGGAGAGGCCTTTGGCCTGGTTCCCTGGAGGAGCACCCTGCCCCACAGTCATTTCCTAGCAGACCACCATGTTCCCCTCCTTCCTAACACTTTCCAGGCTCTATGATTGCTTTGCTTATCGGTGTATTATCTGCTAGACACCAGAGTGTAAGTTCCATCTAGACAGGGATCTTTGTCTCTCTAATCCATCTTTCTTCTCCTGGTGCTTACAGCATATAGGTGCTAAAAGAGTGTCCTCCTGGGGGAACAAATAGTCTCTTCATTTTCATATGCAGTCAGTTTTAACCCCCTGCAGTATTCACTTGAGACCCCTCTACTCACACCCTCAGAGCAGCACACCAACATATACACACAAGCAAAGTCACGCATGGGGAGGCTCACATAACACCCATACTTCCATGCACTGGAGGTTGCCCTCAGAATTGACTCTAGTTGCAACCTGACCAGCTTTGCCATTCCTGACATCCCCTCCATTGGAAATCACCTCCCCCTTCACAAGGCTGGATGACTTCCTGTCCAGTGAGCCTCTGGGATTTGCCAATCTCTCTGACTTAGCTCTCCTCCAGCCCTGTGTGCCAGTTTCTCCCTCATCCATTTGTCCATGTTTCAAGGTGAGGTTCAAACATTCTTTCTCTTTTGCAGATTTTGCAGATCCTTACCACCTCCTCCCTTCCCCCAGGTGCTCTTGCTTTATTGTCTCAGTGACAAAATGTCTATCATGCTATTTGTTGTTGCTGGTGTTACTTCACGTTTTTGTCTCCCAGGTGGTACATCTTTTTTTTTTTTTTTTTTTTTTGTACCATGGATTGAACCCAGGGACACTTAACCACTAAACCACATCCTCAGCCCTTTATTATACTTGATTTAGAGACAGGGTCTCACTAAGTTGCATAGGGCCTTGCTAAACTGCTGAGGCTGGCTTTGAACTTGCAATTCTCCTGCCTCAGCTCCTGAGCCGCTGGAATTACAGGTGTGCACCACCACACCCAGCAACTGTGGCATCTTCTTGAGGACAAGGACATTTCTTGGTCACTAAGGAGTGACCAGGGCTTAATGGAGCACACACATAGGAAGTGTGCAGTACTTGACAGTGAAATTGCTTGGCAGGCTTGGCCCCTGATGACAGATGACAGAGATCTCTTCCCTCGGCAACTGCCTCCAATTCCTGCTTCCTTTAATGATTTTCTCCTGTAGTCTAAATATGATTGCTTTCTGAGTTACCCTCTTAAACCTCTCCTGCTGGGAAACACAGAAGTAAAACTCAATCTCTCCTGCTACTTTGCTGCCTCTTCCATAGAGATGTCAGAGTCTGAAGCACCTCTTCAATTCCCAGCGTACACGAGGCCCTAACCACTTTGGGTCTCCTTTGTGCCCTGAGGCCAGCCCCTCCATGACCTGTCCAGCCCTCTGCTGGCTAGACAGCAGCTGCAAACAGACCTGATTCTTCAAAACATCTCTGAAAACCCTTTCTGATGTTCAGTCATACATCTAAGGCAACAGAAACCGGACATGGGTTTTGGCCGTAGGCCAGGAACCCATGACCTAAGAAAATGATGATTCACGATTTTTGCAGCTGGTGCCATTTGGGATGATGGGTCACCTTTCAGTACCTTCGGAAAATTAGATGGCTAGAACTGAAAGAAATTCAAACCAGGAGGCTACACTGCCTCCTCTGTTCATAGAACTAGATCTTAGAGATTGATTCCATAGAGAGACACTGTTTCGATGGATGCATACTTAAGGCACCTGGTCACACAACCACAAAAGCAAAGCCTCTGCATTTAGTGTGGCCACCAAGAGCTTAGGACCAGTCTCTTGCGACAGTGGTCTTAGAACTGCATAACGCTGCCTGTGGTTGACATATGAAAAATGCTAAACAGGTTCCACTCTGACTGGTCAAGACCTTCAGCTCCCACCCACAGCATCCAGCTGCACATGTTTGCTCTGAGCCTGAACAGATGCTTCACTGGGTCCGAGTCCTTAAAAGGCACAGCAACCCCTGCATCTCTGCCTCACTCAAATGAATGTCAGCGACCAATTGGCAGGATTTAAGGGGGGGAAAGCCCAGGCTTTGAAGTAAAACCAACCTGGCTTTGAATCATGATCCCCCACTTACAGGCTTCACTCAATATTTATTGAAGTTATTCTATGTAGTAGACACTGCTAGGTTCTGGAGATAGAGAAGAAAGCACAACAGACCTGGAACCTGGACAAACTACTCAAACTTGGGGGCCTCTGCTTTCTAAACTGTGGTAATAGCTATTCTTTTTATTGTTTGTTTCATTTTGGGTTCTGGGGATTGAACTCGGGGACAGCTTACCACTGAACTGCATTCCCAGCACTTTCTATTGTTTTATTTGGAGATGGATCTCCATAAGTTGCTGAAGCCAGCCTTGAACTTGCCATCCTCCTACCTCAGCCTTCCAAGTTGCTGATATTACAGGTGTGCATCGCCACGCCCCACATAATAGCCACTTTTTAGAGATGTCAGGAGATTTTTATGAGATAAATGTGTAATTGTGAACTGGTCATATTATCATTATTGTTATAAATAAAGAAATAGCTACAATATGTGTGAAAAGCTATATGATTGTTTAAACTCCTGAACTCAATATTTAGTCTAGGGGAAAACAAATATGAATGCCCCCCTCCCCAATTTATATGAAGGAGAAGGATGTGAAGGAAATAAAGTGCCTACTAGCTCTGTGGGTAGGGAGTAGGCCCTGGGTGAAATACCTCACACTTATCCTTTTAAGAAAATAAGCAAAGAAAAAACAATACAAGCAACCTAAATATTCAGCAGTAGCATAATGAATGGAATATTATACAACCACTTAAAGTAATTATAATGACTATGTAGCAATGTGGAAAATGCTCATGACCTCACGTTAGGTGGAGAAAGTAGGTTGCTGAGAGTGGGTGTGTGGATGATGATTGCAGCTATGAAAGGTCCACGTGCGTAAGCACAGCCACTCAAAACACTAGCGCTAGCTCTAGGATGATGCACTTGTGGGTGGCTCTTCATGCTCCATTTGTCAAACTGAGGGGTTGTTTTGTTGTTATGTTATTATAGGAGTACTTTTCTTAAAGTGCTCTATTTGCAGGTATTTTACTGTCTCTCCTATATGGTCTGCCCATCAATTCTAAAAGGGAAAGATATTTTCAGACTTGAAAATAGCTTGGTAGGTGGCAAATCTTTGAAGCAGCATGAGTTGCATGCAACTTTTTGCTATTTCCTGAAAAATAAATGGAAGAATTACCCCTTTACATTTGTCTCTTCGACTACTCATAACAAGCCCGAAGAAACTGCTCTCAGAAACCAGAAACAGAGGCACTTCTAAGCAGCATCCTCCACACAGCACTTCACCAAAACAGTCCTAGGTGGACACACTTTAAGTCTCTCAGAGGACCACAGGCAGACGCTGGCTTCCCAACTATGTACTCTGCCCTCCATCTGTCCGTCCATCTGATGATTCACTACCTGTCCATCCTTCATCCATCCCTCTGTTTACCCACTCATCCACCCAGCCTTTGCTTGGAAGGGCATCACCACAAAACTCCCTTACAGGAATTCAGGGTTTACAACATTGTCCTGAGTCTTCAGTTGGCTATTAATATGAAAGGTCAAGATCCAGGTCCCCAAATGGGGTCAATGATGTAACAGGTTAGGAACCTGGAGACGTGCTTCTCATCGTCTTCTAGTCCTTGTGGGCAGTTCCAAAGCTGGCTGAACCACTGGGCAGGCACCCAGGGCCCATCCTAGAAACAATAGGCCTCAGTAATCAGGCCACTATTTGTCACCACATCTCATACTTGTCACAGCAGCACCCAGCTTACTGGCTGGAACAGAATCTTTAAGGCATTCCAAACATTTTCCACTTAAATCTGGCACATACTAGCTCATGGGTGGAGTGGAGAGGTTGTGCAGCATGCACTTGTCCAGCTGCCAGATGAAAACCTATCTCCATTGATTGAATAATGGGCTTTTGTTATGCAAGTCTTCATTATAACCAAACACTAATTGGGGTTGATGAGTACAGCCTATCCTGAACCTTCCTACCCTGCATTGGATCATTACACTTAGAGTCCTACCTTTATCCCTGAAATGGGTCTAGATGGGGAAACCAAGCCTGCACCAGCAGAGTAACTAGGATGTGTTCATAGAGCAAAGTGAAGGATTAATAAACATCTACCAAAGTGCATGTGCTATGTGAGATCCAGAGCTAGATGCGGGGAATTCAGGGATAAACCAGGCACGCTGCCCGCCTGCAAGGAGCACGTGGTCTAGCAGAGGAAACAGGCCCTGAAACAAGTCAACGTAGAGGGGCCTTAACAGTAAGGACGGGTGCAGGGAGAACAGCCACATCTGTGTGAAGAATTCAGAGGCATCAGGAAAGGGGCATTGGAACTGAGCCTGGGCAGCACCCACCTGTGCCTTGCCAAATACACCCAAGGAGAAGCAAGAGAGAGGCCTCCACAGTCCAGGACAGCTCACTGCTCTCTGAGTCCCTGAGGCAGCAGCCACTCTCTTTAAGCCCATTTTGTCCCAACATCCCAGATGTCATATTTGCCCAATGTCCTATTTAGAGGAAGGCTTATATACGTAAAAGATACTATATTGTCCCAGTGTCCTATTTATAGCACAATCTATATTTTCATTCTTAATGATAATAAAGGATATATACGCTATTATGGTTTCCAACTTACTTTAATACGCCTGTGTTGATGTTGTTGGAATATTCTCAGAATTGAAAACTTGGGGCTTAATGAATTACTAGCATAGTTCAGAAGTGAAAATGTGAGCCACAGAAGGTTCTGGAACACACTTTAAATATCCCTACCTCCAGATCACTCCTTTTATTCTTTTTTTTTCTTTTTTGGTACCAGGGATTAAACTCAGGGGTACTCGACTGCTGAGAACATCTCTAGCCCTATTTTGTGTTTTATGTAGAGACAGGGTCTCACTGAGTTGCTTATCACCTCGCCATTGCTGAGGCTGGCTTTGAACTTGCGATTCTCCTGCCTCAGCCTCCCAAAATGCTGGGATTACAGGCGTGCACCACTGTGCCCAGCTGCTGCTTTTATTCTTTAGGTTTCTTATAATCACTTCTCACTCTACCAAGGCCTGAAGCCATAACCTATTAACCATTCAACCTTCCAGGCCAGCTCTCAGGCAGCCTTCTTCTGGGAAGCCTTTTTGGAGTGACCCACCTGCAGACCCATCCCCTCTGCTCTTCTGGTACTTTGTATCTAACTCTAGGGCTACATGTGATAATATTCCAGGTAGTATGTGGATCCTTGGCAACCTTCATCACCTCAGAAGTAGGCACAGTGTCTGTAACCCAGATGTGCTCAATACCTGACTGCTGAGAGACTGACCCACTTGGGACAGACTCACACTCAGGTGATCCAGAAGCACCATCCAAACCCACTTCCTGCAGGGCTGAGCATGCCACTGTGGCAGGGAGCCACCAGTTAACTTGTGAAAAACAAGCCTATGTGGAACTCAGCCAGCTCCTCACACAGAATGCCTCAACCAGTACCACTCCCAACACATGCCATATTTTCTAATGTTCATAAGAAACTTGGACCTGGCCAGGTGCCAATGATAAATCACCTCCCCCAACAAGTATTGATTGAGCACCCTCTGTATACAAGGTACCATAGTATCAGTGACCTTTTCCTGGCCAGGAAGAGAAGTGGAAGAATCTTACTAGACATCAAAGATGAGATAAGATTGTTTGTTTTTAGCTAGTCGAAAAGACAATCCGATGGATGTTATCTTCAGTATATTTTTCTGACTTTCCTGTAGTGGGCTTTCCTTACTCTTATTGCTGGATTTTATAATACGTAAGTAAAATAAAATCCAAGACAGAAGGAGTGGAAGTATCAATGGTGTAAGTATACAATCACTGATTACTATTTATTGATTGACTATCAATAGGTTCCACTTTTTTTGTTTTGTTTTGTTTTTCTTTCTTGTTTTTTTTTAATTTTTATTTATTTTTCTCAAAAGTTGCATTTTAATACATGTTATCAAACATAACAGAAAAAAACAAATTTTCAGAAGCTGTACACACTATTCACTGAAAATATTTGTTGAGGCAAATAGAAAAAAAAATTATTACAATCATAATTTTTCTAACTTTGCACAAAATTATAAGCAGATTACATTCTTCATAT
>PVHX01017243.1:0-11056 GCA_004024805.1 Geosciurus inauris | reverse complement strand
CATTTTTTATCAACCATCTTTACTATACCCATTCCCCTTTCCTGCCCCCCACCTCCCCCATGTCGTGTCCAGTGTTTCTCTATTTCTCTTATGTTTCCCATTCCCACCTCCCTTATTCATCAGCATCCACTAATCAGAGAGACCATTCGGCATTTGGTTTTTTGAGTTTGGCTTACTTCACTTAGCATAATGCTTTCCAGTTCCATAGGTTCCACTTTTTAATATACCTAGGTACTCACTGTTGAGTAAGTGGGAAAAGGGACTGATGGGGGCAGGGGAAAGGTGGAGGGGCGGGACTACGGAGGCCGAGGAGCCGTGTCATGGGGACACAAGGCCAGGGCTCTTCAAGGCCAGGGCTCTTCCCCAATGCCCTTTTTTCCTGGCCCCAGTTCAATCCCTCTTCCAACTCTAACTCAAAGGCCTGGATCCCTAGAGATGTTGTGCCCCTTTAATTATCCTGTCCTACATGGGAACAATTGATTCTGCCTCCATGTTTAGAAAAAAGCAGGGACTGGGGGTGAATTCTCAAAAGGAACTTGACTTGGAAAACCAAGAAGAAAGCAAAACCGAAAGGCAAATAGGAAGTGGCAGACATAGAATGCTGTACCAAGCACAGAACCCTCACCCTAAAGCATCTGAAGACCAGAAGCAGATTGGCACAGAACCCAGGGCCCAACACCCATCTCTGCTTTTGTGCTCTCAGCAAGGATCCTCTACCTGCTCCCCATCTGTTGCCCCCACACCTCTGCTGACACAGTCCAGGCAGGTGGGAAGACAGCACATGTGCTCTCTCTCCCTTAGGGGATCTGAACAAAGAGAGTTCTATCTGCCTGCCCCCAGTGAGCATTTCCAGAGGCCCCTTGGTCTCACTTCCAAGCTGGCAGGTGCACAGACTGGATTTTTCTCTTCTCCTACATCCCTGAAATGCTATCAGGAGATGCCCAGGTTTCTATTCCCCGGGCTTAGCCTCTCTTCTCACTGGCAATCATGTGGTTTCTATCCCACCGGCTCATTGGACCCATCATTGACCATCCTGTCAGTCACCCCCTTAGGATCTCCTCCTATAAGCTGCTGAAATTTGGAGCCAGCTGCTGTCCTTGCTCCTGTGAAGGACCTGCTGGAGCTTGTCTCCCTGGTAAAATTCTACTCGAGCCCAGCAGCTGCTGCATGCAATCCTGTGCAGTGGTGGTACTTCTCACCTCCCAGCAAAATTGTACCGTAAGGTCAGCCAGGCACAGGTCTCTGTGGTTCAGTTTGGCCCAAACTCTCCATGCCCACTTCTGCCTTAGGCTGCTCTTATTGCTCCTGGAATGCTGCTCAGTGCTCCACCCGGACGCCTCTGCCCCAAATCTGAAGATCTCTTTTCAAATCCTAGCTCTGCCATTTAAAAGGACTTGATCCAAACAGGGAAAACAATAATAACTTAAGGGAAGGGTGGAATGAGAGGCGGTAAAAATAAACGTGCCTTGTAAACTATGTGTGCTGTTCATTTTATTGGCCTCTGCTGCAGGCAGACTCGTAGCATCGCTTTCATGTCTTCACCACTTGAAACACATTCTCTCTTTGGTTCAGTATGGTGTGTTCCTCTGAAGTCAGGTTTTCCCTCTTTGTCACCAGTTCCAGTGGCTCAAGTGAATGGCGCCCAGAGGCCTCTCTGCTATATGGCAAAATGAACGCTAGGTGGCAGCCTGGCCACAGGCCTTGCAGGACCAAACCTCTGCACCAAGGCGGAGGCGTCAACTCTGGTTACCCTTGTGCCAGGCAGGTCTCCTGCGCCGCCCAACTCAAGACTGCCCCCTTTTCCACGTCTCTTGGCAGCACAGACCCAAGAAAAACTTCCTGCTACTAAACACAAGCTGAAACCTTGGAGATGAGAGGGAATTGAGATTTGATCCCAAGTCAGAGCTTCCTTCCTAGAACAAAGGCGCAAGACAGCCCTTGGCGAAGTGTGGAAGATGCTGAGGCCTGGGTGGCAGAAGAAGGCCTTAATGTGGTGGCCTGTGAGGCCAGAAGGCTGCTTTGCCTACAGGGGATGGAGTGCCCTGTAGACTGTGGTCCAGATGACGCTCTGGAATCCGGTTGAGCCTGGAACACAGGCTTTCC
Organism: Geosciurus inauris; assembly: GCA_004024805.1. Taxonomy (NCBI): domain Eukaryota; kingdom Metazoa; phylum Chordata; class Mammalia; order Rodentia; family Sciuridae; genus Geosciurus; species Geosciurus inauris. Next base: position 8,953 of record PVHX01017243.1, on the reverse strand, counting down.
ATTCTCAAACCTACCTCCTCCCCTTCCCCCTCCTCCTTTTAGTTGTAGGTGAACAAAATACCTTTATTTTATTTATTTGTATGTAGTGCTGAGGATCGACCCCGAGCCTCACACGTGCTAGGCAAGTGCTCTGCCCCTGAGCTACAGCCCCAGCCCCTTTTCACTGACTTCTTACCCGCAATATACAAGCATGGCCAAGCCTTTCCCATTTTAAAGTAATTTCTTCTTAATTCATGTCTCCTTTCACCACCACTCTTTCCTTTTGCCTTACCAGCTTAGCCAAACTTACTGAAAAGTTGTCTTCGCTCTCTCCCCTCATCACCTCCTACTTAATCCTCAACCAAGTGCATTCTGACTCTGTCCTGCATGTCGAGATCTGTCTTGCTGGGTGCGGTGGTGCATGCCTATAATCCCAGAGATCTGGGAGGCTGAAACAGGAGGTTGGAAAGTTGAAGTCCAGCCTGGGCAATTTAGTGAGATCCTGTCATAAAATCAAAAACAGTGAGGGCCCCGGGGATGTAGCTGAGTGGTAAAGCAACCTTTGGTTCAATTCCAGTATAGGAAAAAAAAAGTCTGTCTCTGGCACCAGACATACTCATTGTCAATGCCAAGGACCTTTACAGTCTTACTGTATTTTTGGATGCAGGCCACTGACTTCTCCTCAATACACCTCTTTCCCTGTTCTCCTCTAACCCTCTTTAAAACGTTTTTGACCTGCTTTATACACTCAGCTCAAACTCAATACTCTCAATGTTTTCACTAGAATTTCTATTCTGGAGAGTTCCAAATCTCTATCTTAGTCTCTGATAGCCTCAGCCTCAGAACTGAACTCAGCTCTCTGCCCTTGACCTTAATGCAACCTTTGTCCTTCTCCTTTGTTCTCTTCCTCAGTGAAAGGCCTCACCAAGGAACCCCTGCTGGCGCAGTCACCATGGAGTCCGCCCTGCATTACCCCACCCCCCTCACACCCTGCTGATAGCTAGTGGGTTTTGTCAGTCCTATCCCTCAGCACCTCCCACAGCCCTGCCCTTCTCCAGTCCCCAGTCCTCGGCATCCCCCTAGCTGGTCTCCTGCTTTCACTTTTGTTCCTCTCCCCACTGCATCGTCCTCAATTGCAGGCAGTAGTGTTCTTTATAAAACCCCAAGCTAAACAAGTCACTTCTATGGCTCAAAACCCTTCGGTGCCCTGAAGGTGCTATGCAAATGCTGTTGCATGGTCCCTGAGAAACTTCTTGACCTGGCTGAACCCACCATCTCTGCCATATAGTTTGGCAACCTTCACCCCCTCGAACTCTCTTCTCTCTGCCCCGTCGGCAAAAGTGTTGGTGGGTATCCTGTGGCTTTGCCTTCTATTGCACCATCTGTCTAGACTGCTTTTGCCCCCTCCTTTTTGCCCACTGAGACTCAGTTCAAGAAATGTCAGTGTCAATCCCTAATCCCAATTCTGTGTTGCATGACCCTTCTTTGCATTTCCTTGATCAAAGTGCTAGAGGCTGTAGTTGTGTGATCACATGTCACTAGATTCCATTTGAGGGCAAGAAATGTGTACATTTGGTCTTTGAGTTCCCTGCACCAACATTCGCTGCCTGACACGAAGAGGTCAGAGAGATGGTTGTTAGACCGGGACATGGATGGATGGAAAAATGGAAAATTATAATCAAGAAAAGATTCCCTGCTTATTCAGAGGTTGTCTGTTTGGCCTCAAGAGATTGCTCTTGCCAGACACAGGAACAAGGCAGCTAAATTCTATAATCAGACGGCAGAGTCGACCTTGCTGTAGTTTGTTCTCTGCAGAGGGAAGCCCTGGATGTGACAGCATACTAGGCTGGGGAAATCCAGAACCAAAGCACACAAGGTGGAGACACTACAGACAGCTTAAAGGAGATGCAAACACATTTCTAAGGACAAAGAGCTCCTGTTCCACTGAGTAGATGCAGTGGCACACACCTGTGATCTCAGGGACTCAGGAGGTCACAAGTTTGAGGCCAGCCTGGGCAACTTAGTGAGACCCTGAAAAATAAAAAGGACTTGGGATATAATTTGATGGTAGTTCAATCTCCAGTACCAAAAATAAATAAATAAAAAGATTTCTTGTTCCTAATAAAGGACATAGGGAAGCAACACTGGTAATATCAACAGTGTTGCCTTACATTTCCTGTGCACGTCTTCCAGCCTGGGACTTTGTTCATAGTCTCGTTTGCTGTCCCTATCATACAACTCAGGACCAGTGCAAATGCCCTGCCTGAGAAGCCTTCGCAGAGCCAGCCACCCCAGCCTGAATTAGCGTCACATTCCCAATGCCCTATAATGTACTGTTCATGTTTCTTTTATAACAGTGATCTTAAATCATGTTTTATAGGACTGTCTTTGTCTATGTCCTGGACGAGGCTATGGATGCCCAGCAGGGAGGAACCGTGTTTTATCTATATCCCATTGTTCCAGTCCTGTGTCCTGAGGATTGGATAAATACCCATGGAATTGAATCATAATTTTCAAAGCACGGACAAGTTCATAAGTTCAGAGTAGAGAGAGAAAACAGAAATGATCATGTGGGTGGAGCTCAGCTGGGAACACTTCCTAGAAGAGGTGTGATGGAGGAGGCTCAGCAGGGAGGAGCTGAGAAGCATGTACCTCAAGTCCCTGTATGAGTCTGACTGTCATCTTAGCTTTTCTGCTTCTTTGCCTTTTGCTTCCCACCTAACTACGGGACAGCATCAGGATAACTGAGCAGTCAAAAATGCAGGCTATCAAGACAGACTGCCCAGGCATAAATCCTAGCACAGCCAGTTAATAGCCCTGTGACATTGGGTCTCTGATCTGTTTCCTTAATTGTAAAGTATGGATAAAATTATACCCACCTCAGTGAATGGCCTAATGATTAAATGAGTTAATCTATGTAAGGTATGTAGTAGCTGTCTAAACCTAACTTTGAATGCTTTATGTCAATTAATCATTTAATCCCCAAACAGCTCAATGAGGTTGGTACTATTTTCATCCTTAGCCTACAAGGGAGGGAACCAAGATGTGAATATGTACACCATTGTGAGCTCTGCGGGGAGATCAAAACTAATACAAGGGCAACTGGCATATCCTACCCAGCCAGGTGGAACATTCCCCAGAGGTGATACACTTAGTCCTACCCACACAATCCCTGCCCCCTGCACTTCTCATGAAGAACCAGGATCACAATCCAAGCTCAAAATAATAACTTTTCCTTTGCTATAATTCATAATCATCTGCAAAACACTTTTACATGTGACCCTTACTGCATGCCAATGAGAAAGCCATCACCAACCAAGCTTTTCACATGAGCTCCCAAGGCCCGGGGCGGGGGGGCTGGGACCTGCCTGAGACAGCACAGGGAGTGTGGGAGCAGCTGGCTCCCACTCCCATCCCCTGTTCCACACCCAGAGCTACTCCAGCCCGGAGGTGGAAAAACAGGCATCAGGCAGCTGTATCAAATCTCATTTCCCCCACGCTCTCTTCAGAGGCTGCCTAGCCTGCCCTCCAGATGCATCAGCTCCAGCCTTCAGCCAGAGCCCTCCATGGCTGCTGGACCAGCTCACCCACATCATCACGAAGGTCAGGGAGTTTATAGAAAGACCAAGGTCCAGAGATGATAAGAAGCAAGGAGGAAAGTATGGTCCAAGGCTAAAGAAAAAGTATTTAAAGGTAACTTTCAAAGTAAGAGAGTTCAGTCTGGAAGATGGTAGTCAAGCTTCCATCTCTAGGAGAAATGCACAAAAGTAAGGAACCAAGAATTTAAACAGAGAATACCAACAGCCAATAAAAGTGGGAGAAAAAATAATGTTCTCACAATAAATGAAAAAATTCAAATCATGCACTGAGATGCACCTATTAAAGTGGCAAAATTTAAAAATTATAGCTCCTGGCTTCAGTGACTTTGTAGGGGCTCAACACTCATGGAAGTGTAAATTGAAACTACCTTACCAGAGAGTAGTTTAACTTGTGGCATGTAAAAGCCCTAAAACAATTACTGATCTTCGGCCCCATAATTGCATTTCTTTATTTTTTTCTTTTTTTCTTAGGGGAGGCGAGTACCAGGGATTGTACTCAGGGGCACTCAACCACTGAGCCACATCTCCAGCCCTATTTTGTGTTTTCTTTAGAGACAGGGTCTCACTGAGTTGCTTAGTGCCTCGCTGTTGCTGAGGCTGGCTTTGATCTCATGATCCTCTCGACTCAGCCTCCTGAGTCACTGGGATTACAGGTGTGTGCTACCGTGTCCAGCTGTATTTCTTGATACCTAATCAAAAGGAAAAGTTTATAAATAGGCACAAAAGCATATGTTGAAAAATATTCGTGTAGCATGTTTTACAAAAGGAGAAAAGAGGCAACCAAAATTGCCAATGAATGGAATGATTACTGGGCTGGGGTTGTGGCTCAGTCGTAGAGCGCTTGCCTAGCATGTGTAAGACACTGGGTTTGATTCTCAGCATTGCATATAAATAAATAAAATAAAGGTCCATTGACAACTAAAACATATTATAAAAAAGAGAAAGGAATGATTAAATAAGTAATAACACTTCCATTCAGTAGAATCTTTGCAACCCATAAGAATGGTATTAAAAAAGTTGAAGATGATTTAATGAGCTTTTAAAAGTTAATTTCTCCTTAATATATGAAAAGTAGGTAAAATAAAGTATACAATAAATACACAAACATGGAACAATTCTCACACTATACAAAATGTAAGTATATAGGAGCACTACAATGAAGTGATGAAAAGCCCAGACTCCAGTCTGACTGTGGAAACTGTCATTCGCTAGCTGTGTGACCTTCAGAAAGACACTTAATCTCTTGGTGCCTTTTCTACCTCATGTGAATATGGAAACAATAGTGGAATCTACCTCAGTGATGTTGGTAAGGTTGAATAAATTAATATCTGTGGAAGGTATATATGATAAGGTAGCATCATCAGTGCTTATCTAAGTACACAGAAAAGTAGCAGGAAGGATACACTCTAATGATTATTTCTGGTGGGTGATCCTACAGTAATGTGTATTCTTCTTTTTGTTATCTTGATTCTCCAAATTTTCTTTCAAGTGCATGTAGTGCTTTTAAAAAGAAAAAAAAGACTATTTAATTAAAAATAAAGAAGACTGGAGTATACTTCTTGAGAAAAAAAGATAAGAAATAAAAGCCAAAACCAAGGTACCAAAAAAGTGTTGATTTATTATGAAATCAGGGAGGGAAGGCCTCCACGGGGAAACCAGAATGTCAAAACTGTGATGGTTAACTTTATGTGCTGACTTGGCAGGACTTTGATGTCTGGTTTTGGTCAGACACCAGCCTGCCTACTGACAGGAGGGCAATTTTTAGATGTGAGTAGCATTTCTATCAGCAGACTTTGAGTAAAGCAGAGAGAAACCCCATAATGTAGGTGGGCTTCACCCAATCAATTGAAAGTCTACTGAGGAAAGACTGAATTCCTCTAAGAAGGAAGGAATTCCACCTTCTGGTTGCTTTTAGACTCGAGTCTGCAACATCGGCACCTGCCAGGATTTCCAGCCCACCAGCCTGCCTTGTAGATTTCAGACTTGTCAGCCTCCATAATTATATGAGCCAATTCCTTAAAATTCCTTAGAACAGACTCTGAACCTTCTCTCTTCATTTGTATCTAGGCATCTCCTACTGGTTCTGTTTTTCTGGAGAACTCTAATACACAGACCATGTGGAGAAACCAATGAGAATGAGAGAACACTCTCCAGACTCCAACACAGCGCTCTGCAGGATGGAATGGTGTGCTGGTGTTATTTCCAGTGCATAAATCCTCCTTACTACCTGTGGAGACAGTTAGGATCGTGCTCAGAAAAACCAAGCTGAGGCTTGTTTGCACTAGAAAGTATGTATGGACACAGCTCCCTCAGTTAAGAAACAAAACAGAAACACATACCCTTCTGTGGTGGAGCAGGGTTGGACCTTCTCCAGGTCACACCCCACACACATCAGCTTCTGCCTGCTGTGTTGGTTTCCACATGAGACAGATTCAAAGACAAGCAACCTGAGAGGAAGCTGCAGGTGTGGCACAAGCAAAGAGGACCTAGCATCAGGTGAGATGCAGAGATTGTGGACCTAATGTGTACCCAAATCTAGAAGGCAGTGAGTGCCCTCCCCACCCCCCATTGGGTAGGACTTTAAACTCAGATCTTAGGAACTGACAACAAAAAAGGACCAAAGGTAATAGAACCCACAAGACCATATAAATGACTTGACCTTTGATGAAAATATTAACTTGAACAAAACTCATCCACAACAGAGTTGAGAGCAATAGAGGAGCGTGTCCAGGGAACCACGTCTCCCTCCCAGCCAGCACCTGCTGAACCCTGCAGGTGTGGTCTTCTCTGGATTTCCTCTTTGTGTAGGTCTAGTTCCTTCTCAGCTGCTCTAGACCTACACCTGAAATAGTCACAGCCTTGTGCCATAGCTTTTATAGAAGTGTCAGAGAATTTTCTGTCTTTCTATTTTGCAGTCCAAAGTTCAGAATTGTTATCATCTGTAACTCGGATTACTTCTGATCCTACTTTGTTACCAAGCAGAGAAATACATGTTGAAACTGAAGAAGGTGTATCTTCTACAGATGAACACACACACAAGCACACACACACCTCATTGTTCAACTGTGTCACATTACAAAACCTCCCATGTGGCTGTGGTTGCCTCTGGTTTTTCTGTTTAAGAACGTTGAATCCTCCTGAGTAAGGAGCTTGAGCTCAACCCTAAATACCTAGTATTCCTTTATCATCAGTGTTCTTGTCCCTCTTCATGATGGGCCTTTGTTGAGAGGCTTTCACCAAGGAAACCTTTTAGGACTATTATTATTTTATGTACTCTATCCACCATTGCCAGAGGAAAGGCATTGTATCAGTTTCATTTCCAGTGAAGAGGTCGAGGCTCAGAGAAGCTACAGGATTTGTCCTACATTACTGAGTTTATAAGTCAAGGAACTAGGATATACCCTGAGGTCAAAGTCCTCAATTTCCAATTTTAGCAGCCACAACAAAAACGTCATGTCTGCCTAAGAAGAGAAGTATTCAGAAGTAAGGAGAGAAGCCCCAGGTTCTTGGCTGGTGACACCAGAAGAGGTTAAAATCTTTTGTCATGTGTGATACCACGTTAAACCTCAGGGCACCACATCTGAGGAGTAGCCTTCCCATGGAGCCACCCTGATCCAGGCCAGTCCTCCTCACAAGGACCCTCTACCTAGGTCTTTGTTCCTACACTGCTCTGGGGCTGTTGAAAGAGGCCTGCATGTTGACAAAAATATTTTTCAAACTACATATGGGCATTCATGTACCCCACACCACCATCCACAGCCCACCATGGCAGCACATGCACACAGGAAGAAACTCAGCAAGTCAGGAATACAAGTCTCATCTCCACCCAAAACCATCAGTGTGACTTTGGACATGCCATTTCACCTCTTTGAAACTCAGGTCCCTCTTATGAAATATGGGAATAATAAGAATCTTTCACCCAGGGATGGTGGCACACATATGTAATCCCAGAGACTCAGGAGACTGAGGCAGGAGGACCTCGAGTTCAAATCCAACCTCAGCAACTGAGCAAGGACCTGTCTCACAATAAAAAATAAAAAGAGGGCTGGCGTGTGGCTCAGTGGTAGAGCACTGGTTTAATCCTCAGCACCACATAAAAATAAATAAACAAAATAAAGGTATTTTATCTCTCCACAATTAAAATTGTTTTTTAAAGCACCTTTAAAAAGTGTTTTTGCAGCTATAGATGGACAAAAATAAAGCATGCCTTTATTTTTATTTTTATGTGGTGGTAGGGATCAAACCAAGTGCCTCACACATGCTAGGCAAGTGCTCTGCCACTGAGCTACAGCCCCAGCCCTAACAATTAGAACAATTTTTTTCATCTTTAATTTATTTATTTGTTCTATTTAGGCTTACATGATAACAGAGTGCAATTTGATTCATTGTACATAGATAGAGGATAACATATCAATTCTCTAGTTGTAAGTTCTATAGAATCACAGCATATATGCAGACATACATAAAGTTAGGGCTATGATGACCATCATATTCCACCACCTTTACTGTCCCAATGCCCCTCCCCCCTTACACACCTGTGAAGAGTCCCATCATTGTTCCCGTGACCTTCCCCACATTATGAATCAGCACCCACTTATCAACAAGTACATTCAGCATTTGGTTTTCTGAGATTGGCTTACTTCACTTAGCATGATATTCTCCAACTCCCTCCATTTACCTGCAAATGCCATAATTTAATTCTCTTATTGCTGAGTAATATTCCGTTGTGTATATATTCCACAGTTTCTTTATCCATTCATCAGTCGAAGGGCATCTAGGTTGGTTCCACAGTTTAGCTATTGTGAATTGAGCTGCTATAAACATTGAAGTGGCTGCACCTCTGTAGTTTGCTGTTTTGAAGTCTTCTGGGTATAGACCAAGGAGTGGGATAGCAGGCTCAAATGGTGGTTCCATTCCAAGAATCTCCATACTGCTTTCCAGATTGGTTGTACCAATTTGCAGTCCCACCAGCAATGTATGAGCGTGCCTTTTTCCCCACAACCTCGCCAACACTTATTGTTGTTTGTATTCTTGATAATTGCCATTCTGACTGGCGTGAGATGAAATCTTAGGGTAGTTTTGATTTGCATTTCTCTGATTGCTAGAGATGTTGAACATTTTTCATATGTCTGTTGATGGATTGTATGTCTTCTTCTGTGAAGTTTGTGTTCAGCTTTTTGGCCCATTTATTGATTGGGTTGTTAGTTTTTTTGGTGTTAAGCTTTTTGAGTTCTTTATATATCCTGGAGATGAGTGCTCTATCAGATGTGTGTGTGGCAAAGATTTGTTCCCAGAATGTCGGCTCTCTGTTCACTTCATTGATTATTTCTTTTGCTGAGAAGAAGCTTTTTAGTTTGAATCCATCCCATTTGTTG
>PVHX01017242.1:0-40753 GCA_004024805.1 Geosciurus inauris | reverse complement strand
AAGTGCTCATTTGCATTCCTCAGGGAGACAGGAAGTCTCCTGGGTGCATATCTATGAAAGCTGGCCACCTGTGACACAACAGACTCAGATGGTATGAAATGCAAGAATTTCCACCAGAGTGAAACAGTGCTAATGACAGAAGTTAAAGACAAAGCTGCTGCTAGAAAACATGTACCAAGTCTGCGCCAAGAAGATAGTTGACTAAATCTGATTTAATCATTGAGATCTAAGAAAACGTGATAGGTTCAATTTCAAAGAGCTGAATATAGCTAGTGAAATAATAATGATAGCAAATATCGATTGAGTACTTACTAAATGCCAGCCACTGACCTGAGTGCCTTACCTGGATTATTAGTCCACTTAATTCACAGGATAATACAAACTGGGGACCATGCTTCATATTATTGTATGAAACGTTTCCTTACCTTTCTGACAAAGCTTAAAGATGTTCTGGGAAATGTCCAAAAGTGGCACATCTACAGAAACAAGAACCTCTCTTTGGCATTACCCCAATTACCCCCTGGTTCATCTCAGGTATTGGTATGGTGCCATCCCAGGATCTAGAATGTTCAAATCCTTCACTACAAGTCACCTCTCTTCTCAAGGGTTTCCAAGGATGAATGAAAACTCAATTTCACGTTATTATTAGCTAATAATAAAATCTCCAGGCAGGGATCTAGTGAAAGCTTGACCTGCCCCTACAGACACAGCATGCTCTCCCCTCCTTCCATTCCCATGCTGCCTCACACTCACATGATCACCCCGACGTGGGGCGGGGGTGGGAGGGGTGGGAGGGTGAGACTCCAAACCAGGTGCTTGCATATCTGCACAAGTGTATGCTCACGGGAGACAGAAGAGAAGAGAGAATTTGACTTGGTCTCCTGTAGGAAGTAGAAGAAAGTCACAGTGGACGTCCAGCTTTTTGACATGATGGCCCTGCCCTCTGGTAAAATATGGCTCAGTAAGTGTCCTGAGTTTAGTCATTGTCCTCTCAATCACACTGGTAACCAAAAAGGTGGAAGGGAGCAGAACAGGTGTGTTAATCCTGAAGTAAAGGCCCTTGATGCAAACTGGATTCCATGGGGGCAGAGGTCAGTGGGGGGGACACTAGTAGAAGCTTCTTCTCTGTTCTCAGTGAGTTGAATCTGAGGTCCCCTCCCACTGCCAAACTCCCCCTCATCCTACCTGAATGAATGCAGCTTGTTCCCAGTTAGACTGGACTTGGAGTACACTTACAGGTCAACAGCACAAGAGAGAACAATTCCTGGGAAAGTTCTGTTTGCTATTCACCCAGCTCTTCACTGAGAGCCCTATCCAAGAACAAGGCACAAGGGACACATTTAGAATTAATTTAATTGACTGTGCTAGGCATTTAGAGCTAAAAACTTACCAAGTTAGCCATCACCCAGATCTTTGCCATCCAATATTTAGTTATCTAAATGGAAGCTGTTGTAGCCAGAATTAGACAGGCAGTCAGCGTAGATAGGTAAATCGAGTCAGGCCCCATCAAGGAGGCCAATTTGGGTCTGGGAAGTTGGAGAGGGATTGAAATGCTAATGCTTTCAGAGCACTTCCTCCACTCTTATCAGGAAAACCTGCTTCTGCTCCAACCTGTGGCTAAGGGAACCTGTCCCAGGGATTATCCCTCCTGCAGGGAGTTAATTATGCCCCTTCTTCCTGCCCAAATCACTTCACCTGGGCCCTTCCCCCTATCCATGTGCTTTTCACCTTTTTGACCATCCCATGGAGCATCTCCTGGGCCTAGTCACATATGCAGAAAAGGAGAGATAAAGGGAAGAGAGCAGGAGAACAAAGGAAGCCTAGGACATACAAAAAGGCAAAATATCTGTACTTCTTGAGATACCAGGATACCAGCTGTGGCTCCTTTGTCCCCCTCAGGAGAAGTCTATATTACCCCTTTTTCAATAAACCCTGCTTAAATGCTTGCCTTGGTGTACTTCTCTAATGTTCAAACTTCAACATGTGAAGGAGCTGAACTCATCACAGGTAACCTGCGGTATCACTGTGACTCTCTGCATGTCTATGCACAGTCTGTGGGTATATGGCCTGGCTGTGGTCATGGTGATGTAGCCAAAAACTCCTGCAGATCACAGGGAAAGCTTTCCTAAATGGCCCGTGGCATTCTTCCAGGAGAGTTTCTCCCCTCTGCTCTGGGGATCATGTTCACTTCCAAGTGGCCATTAATCTAAAAGTCAGGGAAAGCGAGTCTTAAAATAGACATTGACTGTGTCCTAAGCTGTTCCTTTTTCTTCTCTCTCTCACCTTTCTGTTTCCATGGCTTCTTCTCTCTAGGGGGCTCTTCTGCCTCTGACTTTACCTCTCAGTCAGAACTCCCTCAGGTACCATGATAGACACTCCTAGTATACCAGGGGTTCTCAAAATATGGTCTGTGGATCAACCACTTCAGCATCCCTCACAAACTGATTAGAAATACAGTGAAAAAAAAAAAAAAAAAAGTGTGTGCATACACACAGCAACTCTCATGCCCCATACCAGAAACAGAATCAGAAACTCTGGGAGTGAGATCTTAACTATGAATGTTAACAGACTATAGGTGATTCTAATGTACCCTCAGGTTTGGGAACCATGTCATTTCATTTAGTCCTCTCAACAATCCTGCAAGGTATTACCCTTGTTTTACAAGTGAGGAGCTTAGATTTCAAAACAAAAGGTAATAGATTGAGCCCTCCTGGCTAGCAAGTGAGGCCTGTCTCCTGGCTGCTGTCAGTCTCCTGCTGCCATCAATTCTGTCAGGCTTCTGGCTCTTGATGGAAAATACAAGCTGAGCCTGGCTCAGAGTCCAGCACTCAGTGTTCCCTCTGCTTCAGGGATTTAAAAGCCAGTGTGCTCATTTGAGTTTCCTGGGAAACTTTTAACATTTTCTTAAAAGGACATTTTACTATGAAGAATCTCATATATACACAAAGAACAGATAACTAGCCCCTACGTGAAAGGGGAGCTTTTAAAAAGGACCACCCAAGCCCCAGCCCAGGACAATTAAATCTGAGTTCCTAGTATCATTTTGAAAGCTCCCCAGGTAATTCTAATGAGCTTGAGCTTTGAAACACACTCTTGTAGGTTTCGCCTCCAGACATTTGCAGGATAGAATCTCTTGGTTCACTTATGTCTCCACCCAAATGTAGCACCCTGGAGAAGAATTCCAGAGTCCGCTATCTGAAGGGTATCACATCACCCCAGCTGCCCCTGTCATGCTCCTCACCACCCTTTTATCCCACATTATTTTCTTCTTAGCATTTTTCTTCCACCCAATATTTTGTTTTCTTCTGTGAGAGTTATTATCACCAGTGAATGCGATTCGTGTTTAAGAGGCCTATTAATTGAAGCAGCACGCCCCCTCCCTTGTTCACCCTTCACCCATGTCTGCTAAGGCACCAGCCCCTGGGAGGCAATGGATGATTATCTCCTGAATGAGCCAATGAACAGCAGGGCAGGGATGAGATTTTAACCCAGAACCATTTGACTCCAAAATCCATGTTCTTTACACCATACAACATGGCTGACTTGAACTAGTCCTGCTTAACAAAGTCGATGGGTACATGCTAGTTGCTACCTAGGAGGGGTCTTGTGGCTCACCTAACAACTCTGGATCTTATTTCCATTTTTAAAATAAGAAACCAAGCTGGGCGCCGGTGGCACACACCTGTAATGCCAGTGGCTTGGGAGGCTGAGATAAGAGGATCGTTAGTTCAAAGCCAGCCTTAGCCACAGCAAGGTGCCAAGAAACTCAGTGAGACCCTATTTCTAAATAAAATACAAAATGGGGCTGGGATGTGGCTCAGTGGTCGAGTGTTCCTGAATTCAATCCCCAGTTCCAAAAAAAAAAAAACAAAAAGAAACCAATCATCTTTGCCTATCTTCCTGATCTAGGGGTAAATGAAAATTTACATGTGACTGTGTTTATAAATTGCAGCATCATGTCAAGGTAAGTTATTACCCTTACAACATGGGGAGGAAAGAAGAGGAAAAAGGAAGAAAATCAAGCAAGCAAAGGAAGAAAAAAGAAAAAGATGGCAATTTTGAACAGAATGGTTCAGAAGAAATTAAGTCTAAATGTTGGGATTTAATAGAAAAGGAGAAGACAAAAAAATAAATCAAAAGTGCTCATTTGTCCACAAAGGGTATTTAGACTCATTTGTGTCTGCTACAAAGAGGACACAATCTTATTTTTTAAATTAATAATCTGATTTATTTGTTACAGTGAAAACTCTTTCAAGTGCCTTTGTGTTTTTTTCCATCTTTTCAAAACATGTAACAGCAACTTGGTTACAGCTTGATCAGTTTTGGTTTTCTTCCTCTTTGTTTCAAGACCTGTTGTAAGTGAGGAGCTCCAAGGAGCTACATGGCCTGTCTTGGGTTAGTCACCTCTGGTGCTGAGTGTAGGAGGCCAAGCGAAAGGATAGCAATAGCCACCTTACTGCCACACAGTGGCGAGCATGCTGAGCACAATCAGGTCTTGTTTCAGTCAACTTTTTGACACTGTGACTGAAATACCCAACAAGAGCAATTTAGAGGAGGAAAAGTTTATTTTGGCTCATAGTTTCAGAGTCTCAGTACATAGTCAGCCGACTCCATAGCTCTGGGCCCAAGTGAGGCAGAATATCATGGCAGAAGGGTATGACAGAGAAAAGCAGCTCAGCACATGGCAACTAGGAAGCAGAGACAAGCTCAACTTATATCATGGACAAAATATAAGCCCCAAAGGCCACCAATGACCTACTTTCTTCAGCCATACTCTACCTGCCTTTCTTCAGCCATTACCACCCAGTTAATCCACACAAGTGGATTAATCCACGGATTGGGTTAAGGTTCTCATAACTTAATCATTTGATCACTGAACATTCTTGCATCGTCTCACTTTGGGGGAGCTTTTGAGGGAAAACACATATCAGATATGTAACAGGTCCTTAACAGGTTCTACCAATGCTTCCAACTTCTTCAAAACTAAGACACTAGACTATTAGGGGAACAACACTATATTGATTCCATAGCATTCCCTTGAATCCACTGCAGATCTTCAATAAAGATTGAGTGAATTATATAGATAAATGGTCTTCAGACTCTCTTGAATATCTCTGATAATGAGGAACCTACTTCTCTTGGCCCATTCCACACTGGAGAAGCTTTATTGGGCAAAGAGTGTGTGTGGCATGGTGGGGGGAGGGGTGATAGTGGCTTTGTGGGCAGAAAGACTTGTTCTATCTACTATTTCTTGGGCATGTGCCCAGATATTCCACTGACTTTCCCTGGGACTTAATTTCCTGGGTGTATAAATAGAAGTTGGTACAAATGCCTGGAATGAAATGTGGCTGGAAAAGTAAGTTGAGACAAGCACTAGTTTAGTGTACCCACCATGCATCCTTTGCCCTCTGTTCAGAGAAGCACAGTAGTTAAGACACAAATCCGAAGTCAGACAGCTTGATTCTGATCCCAGTTCAAATCTTGACTAATCAACATAATCCTCCCATGCACTCATTTCCATGTGGGTAAAAAGGTGACAATCACTATGCCTTATCATAGAGTTGATGTACAGATGGAATGAGTCAGTGTCTGAAAACCATTTAACACCTAGATTGGCCTCTACAATGACAGTGGTTAATTGTGCAATCAATAGTGCCACTGAAAAAGTGGAGGTAAGATCATAGACTTTCTTTCAGGTGCTTGATGTGTAGGATCCAGAAGAAGAAAGGGGTCATTGCAATTCTAGGTAACATGTGCTGAGAACCCAAAGGGTCAAAGGTAAAGAGAAGAAAATGGGTCAGATGCCAGGTATGTCTGAAAGTTGAAACAAAATTTGGCAAATGTCTTGATCTGGCTGGTAGGGAAAATGGAATCATCAGGAAGAAGAAGGAGGGATTTATTCTGAAGACAGACTCATTTGCACACTGAGGTGTTTTAGTTGCATTAGAAAATAATTTTTCCTGCTCTAGACTAAACACTTTTCATTTGTGTTATTATAACCAATGGCCTTGGTCACAGCAGGCTTTCAAAGTTTGCTGAATGAGTAGCTGCCATCCTCATGGAGATACAGATGCAGCAGAGGAAGACTTCTTCCCCTGGATGCCTTTAAGAACAGGTTGGGAAAATACAAAGAGAACTGCTAGGAATGCTTTATATCCACCAAAGTTTTATCTGAAGATATTGTAATAAGGGTCCACTTCATGCTTTTAACATAACCCTTGCAGTTTATTTTTTAAATTGACATTTTTTTTTTCTTCTCCTCTCTCCCTCCCTAACCATGGTGGAGCAAGATAAATCTTTTCCCCACCTTAGGCTGAGTTATCTGTCCTTAAGCACACACACCAGAGGAATGAAGTCATTCAGACTTTGGGGTGGTGCACTTCTTCCCCTGGATGCCTTTAAGAACAGGTTGGGAAAATACAAAGAGAACTGCTAGGAATGCTTTATATCCACCAAAGTTTTAACTGAAGATATTGTAACAAGGGTCCACTTCATGCTTTTAACATAACCCTTGCAGTTTATTTTTTAAATTGACATTTTTTTTTTCTTCTCCTCTCTCCCTCCCTAACCATGGTGGAGCAAGATAAATCTTTTCCCCACCTTAGGCTGAGTTATCTGTCCTTAAGCACACACACCAGAGGAATGAAGTCATTCAGACTTTGGGGTGGTGCACAAGACCTAAGAAATGGGTATCTTTCAGGGTTACAAGTGAATTATGACCCCTGACAGAACCCACCTAGAACAAAGCCTTGGAATCACCTCCTTAAAAACCCTCTGTTCACTCTAACAGTCAGAATCACAGCCTCTAGGACAGGAGTCCCTTGTGTTTCTCCTTTGCTAGCAAAGCAAGGAAACTTCTTTTTCCTTTTTCTCCAAACTTTGTCCTCACCATGGATTGGCATAGGGCTGGAGGACTGAGCTTTCAGTAACAATATACATATAGCCACCACCAGATATAATTCACAAATATTAAACTACACACCAATGTGAGGTTTGTGATAAGATCTTTCCCAGTCGGCTCCAACCACCTAGGATATAAAGCATTCCTTTTGTCCAGTGTATCCATGCTGCATATACTGTAATTGTCACTAGGAGATTAATGTCCCTAAAATACCAGGGACCTAAAGTAGAATTTCATATTAAAAATCAGGTCAATGATGCTCACCAAAATATAACATTTTGAAAAAATTACATGTGACAGTTCACTCACTTCCAGTATCTAGTTTGTTCAGGATGATGAAAGGTCCTTATTGATTAATTTATAAGGCATTCTGGTTAGCATATTCTACTGTCCCAGTAACTGGGGAGGGATGAACTATCTTCAAAGCAAATATGTATGTGATATAAGAGAGGGAAATTCTTCATAACACCAATATTCTCTGTTATTTTTAGAATTTCTCAACCTTGGCAACATAATTTGGGGCTGATTAATCCTTCAGTTGGAGATTTGTCTTGTGCATTGTATTGTTATATTCAGCTCTCAAAGAATTTCACGCATCTGACAAATTTGAACCTCTCAATTCCTGTTCAACAGATGAGGAAATTCTAACTACTGCAAATGTCTGCTTTCTGCTTTAAAATATAAAAATGTTATATTGACTGTACACTAAAATATAATTGCTTTGAAAGCTACCACAGGTCTAACAGGCATACAATTATGAATCCTCCAGTTCCATTTCTGCCATGAACTGGGCTGGTCCCCTAGGGAAGTTGCCCCACTCCCACACCCCAGGTCTGTTTCTTCCACCTGTGAGCCTAGGGTTGAAACAGGGGAGTGTTAGAGATCCTCCCTGCTCTAGCCCTGTAATACTCTGGTTCTCTGACAGGAAAATTTGATTTCTACTTAAGACACCTTGAGGTGACTTTCTTTTTTAACGTCATTAGATGTCTTCCTTCCTTCCTTCCTTCCTTCCTTCCTTCCTTCCTTCCTTCCTTTCTTTCTTTCTTTTTCTTTTTCTTTCGTTTTCACTGTAGATGGACATAATGTCTTTATTTATTTATTTATTTTTATGTGATGCTGAGGATCAAACCCAGTGCCTCACGCCTGCTAGGCAAGTGATCTACCACTGAGCTACAGCCCCAGGCCCTTGGGGTGACTTTTAACCTGCATGACATACAGCTCCCATCACCCAAAGCAACTAACAAGCCTATCAGGGCAGGCCTTGTGTGCAATGCCTCCCATCCAGATGGCTACTTGGTTTCAAAGGCTTCCAGTAAAACCCAAGAATTGCTTCATAGCCAACCACATTCCTTCTACACCTTTGGTTACTCTTTCTGCCTGAATCAAGTTATTAGGTGCAATTTCAGAATCAATTTATTAGGTGCAACTTAAAGGAAGGGCAAAAGAAGCAGGTCGCTAACATGACTGGAGATATATAGTAGGTCCCTTATCTGCACTCTGCAAATGTGGTCCTTGAAAATCCTGTCCCTATTCCACCTTATCCAAGCTCTGGGACACCGTCCCACCACAGTTTCCCCACACACACCAGGGCACCCATTGAGCAGCAGGGATCCATGTCCTTTACACGTATGAGCATGTCGTAGGAACCAGCCCACTCACGTTTTCACTCTGTTGTTAACTTCTAACAGACTGCTTCCCGAGTGGGGCCTGACCTGAGGCTGAACTCCTGACCTCCCAATTCCCGAAGAGCTGCTCGGGCCAAAGTCCAGAGGACGCCATGGGGCTCTGTCCGCTGTGGCCGCGCTCACGCCCGCAGGGAGCATGACCCCGGCGCTCCTGGGTCCCTGTGATCGCCCAGGGGGCTGGCCGCTACCTGTTCCAGCAGCCGGTAGATGCTGATCCCCGAGATCTCCAGCAGCAGCTCCCAGTCCTTGGTCAGCGAGGGCTTCAGGAGCTCGTCGCAAGCCTGCCGGAACTCCTCCTCTTCAAAGGAGCCGCCGCTCGCAGTTGCCATCCTTTCTCAGCCGGGACTGCTCTGCCAGCAGCTCAGTCAGGGTTCAGGCTTGGTTTGTGCTTGGGAGCGGGTGACAAGGTGGCCACAGCGTGACTGGTATGGAACAGAGAAGAAGGCGGGACTGAAGTAGGAGGCGGGGTTGAAAAGGGACAGGACCGAAAGGATGGCCCTTAAAGTGGGCGGGGCTGAGCAAGGTGTGGGGAGGCTGGAAAAAGTAAAACTGGAGAAAAGTTGGAATTGATCTTGGGAAAGAGGGAGGGGCTACAGAGGTGGAGAAACTTTAGAGGGAAGGGACGAGGGAGAGAAAGGAAGACATTGATGTCACCGTGGAAACACCTCAACAGGAGCCTATCCCATACTCTTCTCCCGTATCCTCCAAACCTGTCTGAGGGGAGTCCCTAACTTCTTTGAAGAACACCAAAAAAATCCCTTTGGTAGAGGTGGGAAGCGAGAGGGCAGACCTGAAATGCTTAAAAATCTTACGGGTCAGATGCTAAACCATATTTCAATATTATTTCTCTTCTTTCTGTTATGCATTTTAAAACATTATTCCAAGAAGGGATCCATAGGACTCACCAGAAAGCCAAAGGCATTCATGGCACAAGAACAGTTAAGAAATCTAATCCACAGTGGATGTACAAGGTTACTTGCCAACCCAAAAGGTAAAACTTTATCTGAAAGCCCTCATGGCATTCACCCAGGATTTCTGCAGCTTGCATAATTTATATCTTTGTGAATCTCAAAGATCCTCTGTTGCTTTGAAGTCCCTTGGGTATTACTATATGACCCACCAGAAGACTCTAACTGGCTTTGAATAAAATAGGTAGCTTAAACATCAAAATGGTGTAACAGCACACGAGTGCCAATACATTCTAGAAACCAGGTTTTCTAATCTCTAGAATGGTCAGGAATTGTACTACCAACTAGCATTGAGGTGATATGCAGAATGTATTTGTACAGTGCCTGCCAAAACAAATGTTCAATGAGAATCTCCACTTGTTTATATTACCACATTGAAATGTCGTTCTTTCTGTGCTTGAAAGTAAGTTAATGGAAAATTCTGTTTATAACAATTTACACAAAGGGAAACAAGATCACATTTGATGTGTTTAACCTGTAACTTATCATATGACACCAATCAGACAAAAAGAGAAAGGGAAAAAATGTTCAAGGTTACTAGTCTAAAAAAAATTTTAATCAATAAAAAAGCAAACTATTCTAAAACTCAAGAGAAATAGCAACTACACATGATGCATAAATCTTAGTTGGATCATGAACAAGTGAAAATGATTAAAGGATCTTTCTGGGATATTTGGATATTCCATTTTTAGATAATATTATAGTATGATTTTTAAATTTTAGGTATAAAAATGGTATTGTGAGTGGAAGGATTTTTTCACTATTAATAAATACATGCTGAATTATTTAAGGGTGAAATAGTACG
The DNA here is from genome assembly GCA_004024805.1 of Geosciurus inauris. Classification (NCBI taxonomy): domain Eukaryota; kingdom Metazoa; phylum Chordata; class Mammalia; order Rodentia; family Sciuridae; genus Geosciurus; species Geosciurus inauris. Next base: position 30,394 of record PVHX01017242.1, on the reverse strand, counting down.
ATACACACGATTTACATTTGACTACTTCAGGCCAAAAAAAAAAAAAAAGCATGAATGATATATAGATAGAAGGAGAAGGAGAAATGACAAGGTAGAAACAAATGATGAATTTAGAGGAAGGGTAAACAGACATTTTATTGTTCTATTCAACTTATCTGTATATTTGAAATTATTAAAAATAAAAATTTAAGCTGAGCACAGTGGCTCAAGCCAGTAATCCCAGCACTTAGGGAGGCTGAGACAGGAGAATCGCGAGTTCAAAGCCAGCCTCAGCAAGGGCGAGGTGCTAAGCAACTCAGTGAGACCCTGTCTCTACAGAAAACACAAAATAGGGCTGGGGATGTGGCTCAGTGGTCGAGTGCCCCTGAGTTCAATCTCCAGTGCCAAAAAATTAAAAAATTAAAAAATAAAAATTTGGGGAAAATTCAGCCAGATGTGTTCACAGTACACATAATTACAACATAATTACATAGAAATGTGAAGGTAAAGGGTGGAAACCACGCACATGTACACTATACTAGAAGAAACTGGTGTTGCTCTAAAAATATACGAAACAGATTTTAAGGCAAGGGGAAAACATAATAGAAGTTCATGAGTTATTGATTAAGAGGACAAAGCTTTAGGATGGTTAAATTTGAATCCATTTCACAACATAATCTCAAATGTAAGGCAAAGATTGCCATCAGTACAAGGAGAAACCAGCACGTTCACAACCATAGTGGAACATTTTAAGGCTCCTCCCCCCCAGGGGATTGATTAATCAAGCAAAAGTACAAAAAAATTGATAAAGATATAGTAGATTTGAGCACATCATTTATGTGCTTGACATCAAGGCATTATATAGAACCTTCAGTAAGTAGAACAAGCAAATTATTTGCAAGTTCTCATAAAACATTCACTAAAGTTTTGCACACTGAAACTCACTTGTTAAATTGACAGTCTTACAAGCCACAAAGAATGTTTTAAACAAATACTAGTCATTACCATTTCTCTGATGACAGTGTCAAGAAACAAAAAGAAGTTAACAAAATTTTAAAACTAAAAAACAAGGAGCTTAACCAACAGTCAACTCCCTATATCAAATCACTTTCTGTGTAGATACCTAGAGTTTTGCTTTCTGCATTGATACCTGACTGATATTATATTTATGGATTAGGATATTTAACATTTTTAAATCACCATTTCAATAAGTTCAAAATATAATTCCCATGAGATTTAAATAAAAATTTATAAAGAATGCGCCAGATACTTGGCACACCAATTCTAAGATTCAGAGGAAAGAGCTAAGGGTCAAGAAATTTAAAAGAGTAGGAAAGCAACTTCTATAAGTAGAGAGAAAAAAAGAGAAAACCTATTTTATCACATATTAGAATTTATCATGAAGAAGACAGTGTGATATTGATTCAGGACTAGAAAAAATAATTATAAAACAACTAAACAGCTTTATAATCCAGAAATAAATCCTTGTGCATATTGAAACATAGCACATGAAAGAGGATGACCTATTAGAAAAGTGATATTGAAACAATTGTCCTTATTTGTGTTTCTATTCTTCCCTTCCACACCCTCCCTTGTTTTGAGTTAGTCCACATATCAGAGAGAACATTTAGCCTTTGGTTTTTTGGGGATTAGCTTATTTCACTTAGCATGATAGTCTCCAGTTCCATCCATCTAGTGGCAAATGCCATAGTTTTCTTCTTCTTCTTCTTCTTCTTCTTTTTAATATTTTTTAGTTATATATGGACAGAGTCTTTATTTGGTGTACTTATTTTTATGTGGTGCTAAGGATCGAACTCAGTGCTTCACATGTGCGAGGCAAGCGCTCTGCCACTGAGTCACAACCTCAGCCCAGTTTTATTCTTCTTTATGGCTAATATTCCATTGTGTATATATACCACATTTTCTTTATCCATTCATCCATTGAAGGGCACCTAGGTTGTTTCCAAGGCTTGGCTATTGTGACTTGAGCTGCTATAAATATTGACGTGACTGCATCACTGTGGTATGCTGATTTTACGTCCTTGGGGTATATAATGAGGAGTGGTATAATGGGGTCAAATGGTGGTTCCATTCCAAGATTTCTGAGGAATCTCCATACTGCTTTCCATAGTGGTTGCACCAATTTGCAGTCCCACCAGCAACGTATGAGAGTACCTTTCTCCCCACAACCTCCCAAACATTTATTGTTTAGTCATTAATTATATAAAGCATGATGTTGAAACATTCATATGATAATAAAGGAATTAACCTTTATGACTATTATGGTTTGGATATGAGTTTGTCCCCCAAAACGCTCATGTTAGACAATGCAAAAATGTTCAGAGGTGAAATGATTAGATTATAAGAATCAAAACCTAATCAGTGGATTAATCCATTTGATAGATTAGTGATTTGAATGGACTGTTGGGTGGTAACTAGGCAGATTGACATGATTAGAAGAAATAGCTAACTGGGGACATGTCCTTGGGGATTATATTCTGTCCCCAGCTGCTGCTGTCCTTCCTTCTCTTTCCTCCTCCTCCTCCTCCTCCCTCCTCCTCCTTCTCCTCCTCTTCTTTTTCTTCTCTCTCTCTCTCTCTCTCTCTCACTCTGTTTCCCAGCTGCTGTGAACAGAGAAGATTTTCTTCATCATGACTTTCCACCATAATATTTTATGATTTTCTCAGGTATTCTATCACAATGACATAAAACTGACTAACACATATCACCTGTCTATTGCTGTTAAAATGCTCTCAGGTTTGGGGCTGGCGTTGTGGCTCAGTGGTAGAGCGCTTGCCTCGCATGCGTGAGGCACTGGGTTCGATCCTCAGCACCACATAAAAATAAATAAAGATATTGTGTCCATCTACAACTAAAAAATAAAAAAATAAAAATGCTCTCAGGTTTCATCATGTTAGGAATCAGGGAAGCATGGGAGGCCCAGCACATTGTTGTTGGCCTCTAAGGCTTATAAAAGAACTGGTAATCAGTTAATGACAGTTTAAGCCTGTGGAGGATTCACTATGAACCAGACACTGTGCAGGGTTTTCATTTAATCCCCATAATGGCATCTACAATCAGTTCTATTATAATCTCTGGACTTTGCATGAAGAAACTAGGTTTATAGAAACAAAGCCACTAATCTAAGGCCACATGGTAGGTCAAAGGTAGAGCTAGAGTCTGGAGTCAGGTCTGTTGGACTCTAGAGCCCACTATTCTAGATTTACTCACCTGTGATGAGTGTAGGATCTAGGACACCAAGCAGTGAACCAGATTGTTTCTTTTTCTTTTTCTTTTCCTTTTTAGCTCATTTTAATTATGCATGGTATTGGGGTTCATTTTGACATAATTATACAAGCATGATATACATCATTTCCTCAGATTCAATTCCCAGCAGTTCCTCTTTCCCTGCCTTCCTCCCTCCCCCTGTTCCCTTTTCTCTCCTCTACTGATCTCTTAGCTTGTTTCTGTTTTCTTCAGTTAGCACTTTGTGGATATACACAAAGATGAGATTCACTGTTCCTATATGTACAAAGTTAGGTCAGATTCATTCCACCGTTCTTCCTTCTTCCCATCCATTTCCCCCACCCCCTTAATCCTCTTCCTCTATAACACTTATATTTCTTCTATTTTCTTAGAACTCTCCCCCACTTTTCTTTTCTTTTCTCCCTGCTCCCTTATTTTGGACTAGCTCTCACATATAAAAGAAAACACATGACCTTTGACTTTCTGGATCTGGCTTATTTGATTTAGCATGATAGTCTCTAGTTCAATCCATTTATCAGCAAATGTCATAAAGTTGTTCTTCTTTATGGCTGAGTAATACTCCATTGTGTACATATGCCACATTTTCAATATTTATTTATCTGTTGATGGGTACCTAGTTTGGTTCCATAGCTTGACTATTGTGAATTGTGTTGCTACAAACATCAATGTGGCTGCCTCCCTATAATATACTGATTTTAGATCTTTTGGATATATACTGAGGAGTGGGATAGTTGGGACATATGATGGTTCCATTCCTAGTTTTTTGAGGGATCTCCATACTGCTTTCTAGAGTGGTTGTACTAATCAGATTATATTTCTAAAGGTCTTCTTTCCTAAAAAGTTCTTAAAACAAAAAAAATTATTAACTTTCAAATTGATAAAAGATTCCAATATCACTTTTAATTTAGCATGAAATTCTGCAAACTTAGGTCAATAAAAGCTATCGTATAGTACAAACCAGCATCAAGTGTAAATTCCCATCCTTAGCCAATAGTCCATGTGAACACATGAACACAGCAATTAATTAGAGAAATTATTTTATGTATGTTATATATAGTCTAGTCCACTACTTTTCTTTTACAGATGAGGAAACAGAGACACAAACACTTTGTATTATTCCTTTAGTCAAATTGTATTGTCACAGATTCACAAAAAAGACTGAGCATTCCAAGAACATGCAAATCAGGTATTGGGAAAGATGAGTTTATAGTTTTGCCTGCTGATACAAATACACTATGAGAAACATTAACTGAAATTGACAGTTCTCAAAGCTAGGTTTATTTGATTCCTGGAAGGGATCAGAAAATAAATCATCATCTTACTTTGTTCCTGTAAGGGGATTCCAAAAACCACCTAGATTAGATACATTGCGTCACCCAGTCCTATCCACAAGGGATGCAAGTTCAGCCTTAGGATGTTTCAACCCAAGGTCTGTGATCTCCAAACTGCAGAACTGTACTCTTACATTAATCCTCATTAGCATCAGTATTTTTCTCCTGTTCCCTAAACTCCTTTATAGTGGAGTCCTCAGTCTGGGCCAGAAGCCAGGCCATCTTCTTCCAGAAATGAAGATTGGCCTCTGGGTGACTTCAGCAGAAGGGAAATTATTAGGGTCCCCTCTTCTGGCTATTTCATTGGGGTTGAGAACAACCCAGATTTGTTTGGAGGTTTGGAAACTATACAGTAATATTTCTGTCTTTCCTTCAAATCCCATATTTAATTCATACACAATTTTGGCCCATTTGTTTCATAGGTTTTGAACTTGCCACATAGTTTTGTATTTGCTCACTCTTTCTTCCTACGTGTTCTATCTACCTAACCTGAGTCACCATCACTATTTCCCTTGACTGTGTATTATTCAGTGGCCATCTGACCATCTCCCTGCTGGAGTCCACTCCTCATGCAGAGACGGGGGAGCTGGGCTAAGATGCTAAGTAGATCAGGCCTTGTTTCCCCCTTTCCCTATAACCTTCTGATGTATGGCTTCCCATGGCATTAAGTGCAATTGGAACTCCTCATTCATATCCTCAGACTAGTCCCTGCCTGCATCTCCATCCTCACCTTCCCCACCTTCCCATCACTCCTGAGGCTGCAGGTGTTTTTATTTAGATGCTGGGTCAAGTCCAGCATTCCTCCACCCTGAGAATATCACCTGTGCTGCTTTCTCTGCCTCACCTGCTTGTCCCACATTCTTCATGCATCCTTATGCTTCAGGCATCAGCCTGCATAGTCCTACCGTAGTTTCTCCCCCTCCTCCCCCATCCCATTCTCCTTTTCTTTTTCTATCTCAGCCTTTTCTTTTTTATGTACAATTTCTCAGCATTTGTAGTTGGACCTGTGTCCCAGTGGAGGCAGGAAAACAATAAAAAATAAATAAATGAATGGTAAGAGCTTTCCAGCATGGACCGCAGTCTGTAATTAATTGAGCATCTGTCTCCTCCCTCAAATCATAAGCTCAACAGCAGGGAATCTCTGTGTCCCACTTAGCACTCTAACCCCTGTCACTAGCATACAGCTAGCATTTAATAAGCATGCAAATACCTATTAGGTGAATGAATGTAAAAATTCTGTATATATGAATACACACACACACACACATAGAGATCTAGATCGATACAGATGCATATTTCGTATATGTATAAATGAATTGGGCACATTACTAAATTCTTTTTTATTCATTCACTACCTTTTAAATGTTCTCCTCAGTTTTCTAAACCATCATTGTCAGAGGGGGAAAAAGCACCAACTGCATTGTAACTTGTCCAGTGGCTGTACCAATTACTGCTCTTGTTGGTTTTCTATACTGGGACTCTGCAAAAGTCTTTATGAAGGGCAAAGTGTTCTGCTAAAAGCAAACTTGAAAATAACAGGGCTAGGATTTCTACGATAGTGTAAATAGAGGAATCATAGCTCTACTTGTTTTATTTTTAAACAGCCTTTTATTGACTGTTTCATGAGCTTTGGGGACTATGCTCAGGACTTGAAAATACGTTATCTCACTACTGACTCTGAGTTCTGTATCAATATTTCCATTTAATAGATTGCTTAGAAAGACTGACTGATCTACAGATACATAGGAAGACAATGTTACAAACAAGATTCAAATCTAGATCTTTCTAATTCCCATTACGTCTCTTCATAATGATTAAGCTACCAAAGTGTATGTATTTGGAGACTTTAAGATACGTTTTTATTTCCCCCTTATTTTGTAAATTCAGAGGTGCGCTAATTGATTTTCTGAAAATGGCACTAGAAAATCTCTCACTCCATATAATCTTTTATGATATGACTTTAACACTCCTTCCATTAAGAGGTAGAGACTTCATCCCCATCATCTCCGGTTCTATCAGGAGTGGTGTTCTGTGACCTCCAAGACTAAGTCATAAAGATGGCACACTTCCTGTTCCTGTTGGCACTCACTCCCAGAAATAAACACCATGACACGAGGAAACCCAAGCAGCCCATCAGTAGGGTAGTAGAGTGGGTCCAAACTCCCTGGCCACAGCAGCTCCTCCAAGTTCCCCACCCTCAGTTAGTACCAACTTGCCCGCCATTCAAGAGAGCCATCTTAAAGAGAAGCCCTCCTGCCCTCCCCTCCAAACCCTCTTGAGCTTCTCCAGCTAGTGCTGCCTGAAGTGATGATAAGGTGTCCCTATTGTGCTCTCTCTAAATTATACATTCCCAACAAAACAAATAACTATTATTCTTTTAAGTCGCTAAGATGTGAGGTGGTTCGTTATGTTGCAATGGATAACTAAAATAGAACACATATGTCCTATATACCTGAATGTCAAAAGAAGTAAACATAGCCCAGCATGGTGGCTCACACCTGTAATCCCAGCACTTTCGGAGGCTGAGGCAGGAAGATCTTGAGTTCAAAGCCAGCCTCAGCAAAAGAGAGATGCTAAGCAACTCAGTAAGACCCTGTCTATAAATAAAAGACAAAATAGGGCTGGGGATGTGGCTCAGTGGTTGAGTGCCTCTGAGTTCAATCCCCAGTACCAAAAAAAAGTAAAAGTAGAAAGGAAGGAAACAATTAAAAAGAAAGACAATCCTACTAAGGGTCAACTTTATGTTTTTTGAATACACACTTGTATTGGTAGCAAGAAAAAACAATTATTACTAACTCTCTCTGCATAATATAAATAAAGTGTATTTATACTTTATGTTATTAATATCTGCCGTTGCCCAGATTTGCTTATGTTGTTTTCATTATAAAAACCTGGATAAATATTATTGTGGCTTACAGCATGCATCTTTTCTGTAAAAATTACATTTTTACATTTGTAAAATGTTTTAGAAGCATGATTTAATTGTTGGCTTTTAGTACTTTCTACTATGTCTTCATGATTCTGGAGTTCTTAATTTGGATTCATGTTCAAAATTTTGTAAACATTGCATGGCATTTAGCTTTGGGTAAAACGGCTTGATTTTTGTTCCTCTCAAGGATACTTTTTTGTTTTCTTTTAAAAGCTTCAATTCTCATAGAAAGTTTGACTTGCCTTTTCTTTTCTTTTTTAAATATTTTTTAGTTGTAGGTAGACACAATATCTTTATTGATTTATTTTTATGTGGTGCTGAGGATCGAACCCAGTGCCTCACGCATGCGAGGCAAGCGCTCTACCACTGAGCCACAATCCCAGCCCTGCCTTTTCTTTTCTTTTTTTTTTTTTTTTTTGATATTGGAAATTGAAACCAGGGATGCTTAACCACTGAGCCACATCCCCAGCCCTTTTTTCATGTTTTATTTTGAGATAGGTTCTTGCTAAGTCCTTACAGCCTTGCTAAATTGCTGAATTTGGTCTCAAACTTGCGCATCTTCTTGCCTCATCCTTCTGAATTGCTGGGATTACAAGTGTGGGCTGGCTTGATTTGCCTTTAATGTTCATGAATTTTGCCTGGATAGAATGTAAATAGGTGTTCATTTCTTTTTAGTGAATCTTTTCATGCATCAAACTCGAACGTTTCCTTAGCTTAAAGTTTTCTTTTGTTTTCATTTTGGCATATGCTAAGTTGCACTTCCTTGTCTGGAATTCTTACTTTGCATAGTAACCTTAAGACTTCTTATTTCTTATCTTTTTTTATTACTTTCATATATTTAAATTTTTCCTTCATGACTATCAATATTTTGAGTCTTATAAAATATTTTATTTTTTTTAAATGTTCACTCTTTGTTTATGATAACTATTTTCATGCAACTTAATAGGAAATGATTAGCAGTGCAGGAAATGGAAAGGCGCCAGAGGAATATTTGATATACAGTATATATGTTGAGATCTGAGTAGTAGTGTATCATTTTTAGCCCCCTGATACTAATTATCAAGTGTTATCAGTGTTGGTTCTACTTTCTAACATATTTTCACTGGAGCTGAGGCATGAGAGAGAAATTTAAAAAACAAAAGAAGAAAGAAAACGTGGAATAAGATTGAATGAGCACCATAAAGCTATTATGGGACATCTTTGCAATGGAAGTCTATGCAGCCGTTTCTGATCATCCCTTTCTTAACATGAAAAGAGTTTGCTATATGTAAGTATATGCAATGCTAAAAGCATTGTGAAAATTGCATACAGCATACACTTTTAATAATTGTAACATGCACGTAAAGAAAATTAAATCAAAATACATTAAATGTTGACAGTTTATCAAAGATAGAGTTAACAAATGATTTTTATTTTCAACTTATGTTTATCCACACTAATTTTTTGCATTATGACTAGGTTTTCCTGGTGCCGTTCAAACCAAGAAGGAAGACACCATGATTCATTAAAGTGGTCATTTTTGTAATTTTGATTTTTGGCAGTAAGGTGATGGGATCATGTTTAAAACAGTTCAATTTGCTAAGTCAATACCTGCTTTCAACCAGTAGAGGGCGCAGAGACACAGAAGGTCGTGAGGTACCGGCAGCTGGTGTATAGCTGGGTTGAAAAGTTTCATAACACAGAAAAGTTATTTTGCTTTCCTTTTTACTCATCCACCCAAGAAAATTTCTAAAAAATCATAGAAGCATAATTTTAGTTTGGCTTTCTCTTAAATTGCAAAATGTTTGGTGTTATATTTATCTGGACAGTCAAAACATACTTTTTTAGTGGGTAAAGAGAAGTAAAAATAATTGAGTACCTATTTTGTGCCAAGCACTGAGACATATATACTGACTTCATGTACTGTAATCTCTTATGTAAAATTCGTTTTGTTAAATTCAGCAGATATTGTAAATAATTTAACACAAACTTGATAGGGATTTTTTTTTAAGGATGACAAATGACTTATTAAAGTTAATGGGCTAAAAAAGGAAATATTCAAATAGAAGTTTGTATGACATTTTTAAAAAGCACGGCAAAATACATACTTTTTCCAAGTATAATTTCCTGAATTATATGGTGAATGGACTTAATTCTAGTCAACAATAATGTAAACAACACTTAAAGTTTGCTAAGTAGATCCCTTATTAAATATTGACCACAATAAAATTTATAATTATAAATAAAATGAAATTTATAAATAAATGTATTTGTAAATGAAATAAATAAGTAAATCATAGTCAATTCAAAAATGGAGATATATATATGTATATATATATATACATACATATATATATATATATATATATATATATATATACGTATTTTCCCACAGCTAGGTATACAAAGAATTTATGATAACTGGCTCTTAGTTTATTTCCAGATGTCTCAGAAATACTCAAAATACTTTTTTAACTTAATAGCCTTTTTTTTTCACGGTCAAAGTGAAACTCAAGAAGGCATGGAAAATAGAGGTGGAAACCCCAGGTAATCTTCCAAATCCTTGAAAATAGGAGCTACTGCTATTTTCCTAAATTAAAATCAGTAGATAATCAATAAGCCTTTCTGGCAGGCATTGACCCAAGTGTCCATTCTGTAATAGCTGTCTAGAGGAAGTTGCTTATATGAATGAACAGTTGACTAAACTCACAATTTAAAACTCGTGCCTGGCATTTAGTAAGATTTTCATTTTTGAAAAACCCACAATTTTTAGAGGCATTGACACAACCTCACAGTCACACACAACTTTTAGGTTTATTCAGTTTTAAAAATTGATTTTTCTTTTAAATTTCATACCATACTGTATTAAAATATATTGTTTTCTTAAAGATGAAGAAGCAAGCAACTAATGGGATTATTAAGGAGTTTGGCAAAGTAAGAGCTTCTCACGGTCAGGCCTGTGTGTCAGGATATACTGAGTTCATTATATCGTTTTTTCTAATAGTCTAAGAATCTTCCTATGTAAATAGTACCCTGGTCTCCCTAAAGAGCCACTCTGTAGGAGTAAGTTATTACCAATACAAATAAAAGAACTTTGGCTCTCAGTTATTTTTTTTTAAACAGAATTTGATTTTATATTTCAGGTGTATAGTTCCTGGATTCATTATTCCAGATTTGGTGATTTCCAAAAACCACTTGGGAGACAACACGATGACATGAAAGCAGCGAGAGAAGTTCCACCTTGCTTGTTGTTTTTACCCTGAGATACTCTTTTTAAGAAACTGTTCTGGTGTGGAGGAGAAATGCCTTCTTTTTTTTTGAGTACTTGTTTAGCAAAACAAAAATTTGAAATCCTGCCAGTCTCCAAGATTACCACAGCACCCTCCTTTCCTGTCCTTATTTTGCATTGATTTAAGTACTTCAGGAACCGTGGGTTTGGGTCAACCGTGTATGATCTGAGACTCCTGGGTGGCAGTAGCTGCCAACCCTCACAAGGAAGCCCTTGATGAGCAATTCAAGTACAGCAGCAGATAGGGGCATCCTGCTGCATGTTTCCCAAATTCTCCAGTGGAAAAATTTTAGTGGTTAATGAAAGGGACACATTTTCTCCATGGTAGTCTTTACACAAACAAATCTAGGGAGTTCTGAAAAAAAATTAATATGAGAAAAAAATTTTAGAACAGAAAAAAAAGAATAAAGCTATTTTTATTTTGCATAAAAGAAAAAATTATCTTTTGGGGTGCAGAAACAAAACAAAAATAAATAAATAAATAAAAGCCTGCCCATCACTCTAAACCTGTGATACTTTTTTTTTAAAAAAAAAAGGGACACAAAACTCACTATTAAATAAAAATTCTATCACCTGTCCAAGGAAATGTTACCAGCTCTGTGCTGAAAAAAAAATTATTTTAAGCATAAAGAGAGAATCCTGAAGTATAGTAAAGGAAAAGTTAAAAAATAATGATTAGCCATGATCCACTAAAAGGAGAATGGAATGGTTCCCACTGGCTTTTTGAGATGGTCAGAAACTGAAAAGAAATTAGTAATGAGTGAGTCACTTAAGAGAGCTCTTCAGGCTTCTGTGTTCCCAGGCTCAAAATGAAAGAGCCAGATTAAATGATTTCCAGGCTCCCCTTGCAGCCCTAAAAGCATACATGGCTGGGACTTTTGATCTGTTGCTACAGAATTTTATAATTCGTAAATGCTTTTGTAGTCCACAAGCTCAGGGCAGGAAGTGGTTAAGGGGAAAGGCCTGCAAGGCTGCAGCTGGAGCCGGGTTGAGGGTGGCACATGGAGTATCAAGTCTACATTTCCATGCAAGGGGGCTCTTCGCAGAACTCAGTCCGAAACCAATTCTGCTAAAAGGAGGGGGAGAGGTGTGTGAATCAGCTACCACAGTGCTGGGAGAATAGGCAATAGGGATGGAGCACCCAGAGCGTGAAAGGAAATCGTAAAATAGGTAAACAAAGCAAGAGCAAAGGTGAGGAGCCCTTCTCACAGGCAGTAAATAACTGGAGAGGCCATACCATAGAGGAACCACCTATGAGAGTCGCTACTAACTGAATTCTGGGCAGTTGGAGATGCAAAATCTGCTCCTTTGCTATCACTATTAGGGCTCAGAAATCAAGGGAGTTGCGAGCTGTCCCAGCACAAAGCGAAAAGAAAACAGAACAGAATAGGGTACAAAGAATGGAAGACCCCTCGAAGACACAGTCCATCAGACAGGTCTGGAGCAGAAATGACTCCTTTGGCCTGGCTGAGTCTTTCTCTGGAGGCATTGCTGAGATCTGAGTGTAATGCCGAGCGTTATGCTCGGAACTGCTCCGTAATTACGTCAGTCTCGTTCCACATTGTTGATTCAATTGCTAGGTAAGGTTTCTTGTATTTATGATGGTCTCATTTTTGGCGGGGGAGGTCCTTCTTGGGGACCCAGGGCACTTTACCATTGAGCTACAACTCCAGCCCTTTTTATTGTTTATGCTGAAACAGGTTCTAGTTAAGTTGCTTAGGGCCTCGCTAATTTGTTGAGGTTGGCCTTGAACTTGGAACCCTTCTGCGTCAGCCTCTCTGGTCTCTGGAATTACACGTGTATGCCATTGTGCTTGGTGTATTTATGGTGTTCCTCAGGAAAGAAATTCTCCGGGTGTTGTTGTAAAGGATAGTAGTGTCTGGGTGGACCTGAGCTTGTAGTGTTATCCAGACTTTGTACCTGGAGAATGCAAACCCAAGAGCACAATTCCTTAGGACGTGCTGCCTTGACCAGGCTGCTTCCTCCTCCTCACCATTTCAAGTACCTGCTCTTGTTATATCCACTTAATAGCCCAAAGCAGCAAGGCTGGTGTTATTATCCCCCTTTTCTGAATGAAGGAAACTGAGGCACAGACATGTTAACTAATGTGTCCACAGTCACATTTTAAGCCAATTAATAAAACATACTAGAGTTTCTGATTCCCAGAACCAATAGAGTTTTCTCAAGCAACACGTGTCATCAGTTTAACCATAAACCAGGTGGTGTTTTTACACAGGAGATAAGAAGATGAGGTTTGTATGCAACCTACTCTTGGGAAGCTCTCAGTCTCTCAGATTATAGATAAACAAAAGGCTACTTTCTGTCCTGTTTAATGAGAGCCAGGATATGTGTAAGCATAGGACAGTGTTCTCGGTTCAGGACAGTTTTGCTCCTCAGGGGCTATTTGGTAATGTCTGAAGTCATTCTGGGTTGTCACAACTGGAGGGGGTGTTTACTACTGGTGTCTAATAAGTAGAGGCCAAGGATACTACTAATTATTCTGCAAGAACAGGACTGTCTTTCACAATAAAGAATTTTCCAGTGTAGAAAGTTAAAAGTGCCCAGATTGAGAAAGACTGGCATGGAGCATTGTGGGAACATCAGGAAAGGGGCTCAGACTGTCCCAGTCTGAAGAGGGAAGGAGTTCCTAGTGAAGACTTGTAGCAGCAGGTGTTGCCTGAGCTGGTCGGGAAAAGATGGATAGACTCCAAACCTAACGACCAGAGAGGCAGGAGGATCATGAACAAGTCTGTTGTTTGTGATTTGTAATTTGATCCAAGCTGGAGCTGAGGCTAGCTCATGGGAGGAGGTCTTGTGTGTCATGCTGAGAATCTGGACCTTTGGGAAAGAGGAACCATTGATGGGTTTTCACCAGGGGAGTGGTATAGTTAAGTTTTATACCTAATAATTTACTATATCAGTATGGAACAGAGGATCTCAAACTTTATAGGGAATATAAATTCAAAAATAAAGATTCCTGACGTACACACACACACACACACCACAGCAAATATCCTGATGCCATAATGCATAACATAGTAATGCTATGGGATGGATTCAAGGAACCTGTATTTTTTTTCCAGCACCCTGTACAATTCAGGTGGCCCAAGTCTTTGCTGGTTTCTGGGATATATTGATCTTGGTAAGTTTAGAATCTCATCAGGAGGGAAATAAAAAGAAATTACAGAAAGAGAAGAGTGCATAGAGTCAGCCTTTTTCTCTGCTTTCATCCAACCTGTGAGAGTCTGAACTGGGAGCTCCCAAAGAGATCAGCTGCACTGAGGGAAGTCACACCGCAGCACAGCTGCTCATTTTGGATTCTGGGGGCTGGAAGAGAACTTCTTAGGAAGTGCATGCTTCTTGTGACCAGAGCACCCGCTCTTGGCAGCCTGCAGGGAGTCTAATTGCTTCTACAAAGCCTGTCAAACTCCTCTGTCCAAAAGCCTTGTTGGTACAACAGGAATCTGCTTCCTGTTCCCAGAGAGATTCACCCTTAGGCTTTCCTCTCTCTCTTCCCTAAAGTTGGCTACTCCTGTGTCCTGTCACATAAAACTGTGAACTGAGGTCTCGGACTTACGTCATGTCAGTCACAGCAGGGTGAGGCTCCACAAGTGTCCATTCTGGCTCCTGCTGCTTTACTTTCAAATTAAATTGGCACTTTATTGTGTGACTGGACACTCCAGTGCTCCTCACTGCATTGGGTTTTAATCAGCAAGAATGCAAAGCAGTGTGCAAACACTTGCAAACCTCAAATTTCTGTTCAGAACTGGAGAAAACCTTTGCACTGTAGTTCTGTCCCTGGGCCAGCCGCCTGTGACTCTTCACATGGAAATAGATGAATATCCACAGTGCGAGGTCAATGGCTTTGCTGACAGATGTTGCACCAGGGATTTTTTTTTTTTTTTTTTTAAAGAAGAAGCTTCCTACAGCTGTCTTTGCTTGAGTAGCTGGACTAGTTATTTCCCCAAGTTGTCTTGTGTCAGTTCTCTGATACTCAGAGCTCACATAGGATTCAAAAGAATGGAATAAAAGGAAATAACAGTAATGGATTTACAGACAGAGAACCCTCTCAGATGGAACTCTCAGAAGTTGGGGGGCTTGTCCACACCACAAAGAGGAAAGAAGATTCAAACCCAAGTTTCCTGACTTTCAGTTCATGGCTATTTTCATTGCAAACAGAGTCAGAAATGTTAATTTTATTGTGGAAGTAATCCAAACCCTTATGCTGTGACCCTAGGAAAAAAAATGAACAAGTCCTATCAACACTCTAAGGAAAAATTTCCAAACTAAGCCGCACTTAGAAAAATGAAGAGTAAGAAATAAAGCAGGGGAGAGAGGTGCCCCGAGGCAACTGAGTCCATCAAACTGGAATTGCTCCAAAGTTATCAATGGCAGATTTACTGACTGGGTCCAAGTGGCCAACTGGAGTTCAAAGAAGACTTGGTGCCCTCTCTGTGCCCTGATGGAAGAAACATCATGTTCTCATGCTGTGGCCATGCACTCTCCTGGGATCCTTGGTTTTACTAAGTTCTACGTTGCTTTTACAAAGACAATAATGCCTCTTTCCTGTGTAGTTTATTTAAGTAAACAAGAAGGAGACAGCAACGTGCTGTCTCCTTTGCGAAACAAGACTTTACAATTTTTATCTAAAGAAAGAAAGCAAACGATCTGTTCTCCGCCTTGTTCCATAAGATAAGTTTGTAAGATAAACAATTCTATTTTGAACTCAGTTCAGCTAGGCAAATTGTTCTGTTTCCCACTACCCACCCACGTTGTGGACATCAAAGACTTTTTAAGCGGATTAAGATGCTTTCAAAAGCTTTCTTGAGCCAGTCCTACCCTAGAGCAGCCAGCGTACCCCTGCAGAGGATCTGTGGCAAGGCAATTACATGTTTGTTGTTTGTTTGTTTTCTGGCAAAATGATCATCATCTCAAAATCGAAAATTTTATTTTGGGTTAAGTACTCCTTATGAGCCACAGAGAGTATACATATCATATGAACACAGAAATAATATGCCACGAGGGTCAGCAGGACACACTTAGGTCAATTGGTTCAAGTCTTGGGTCTCACCACTTTCCAACATATGACCCAGAACAGGTCTCTTAACCTCTTCACTGGTATGGTGGGACTATTTCTGGCACCTACATCTTGGATTATTTGCATTAAATGAAATGATCAATTTGTAAAAGTTGTAGAGCATCAAGCAAGGGCACAATAAATACATGTGCTTCTTAGTAGGTCGAGCTTATGGGTGGATCTACATAGATGGCAGATGCCAAGGATGGCAAGAAATTGGACAAATGCCAATAATAACCGTATAGTTGGAATGGAATTATAATTACAATAATGTTCTAGAATTATGTATTATGTAATATACTATAATTTATGGTAACAATCACAGAATTGGAATTATAAAGTGTAATTGATGTACTTAGTAAATATTTGGATCCCTGAAATAATCTCTTTGAATAATTATCTGAATTTTCAAGTTGACATTTGGTTTCAACCTAAAGTCATTCTTCTGCTTATTTGTTCATTTATCCATTAAAGGCTAGTGCTCTCCCTGAGGAACTTCCGGAATATTCCCTATTCAGTAGGACCATAATGAACCCAAATATGAAGCATCCTTATATTTCATACATCTCAAAATGTTACATTTCTAAAGAAAACCACAGTGGACTGGAAAACATTTTAATTACCAGAAAACATATGGAATGCTTTTTCCAGGTCTGGCATTGCAGAAAAAGAATTGCGTAGATATTTTTTTCAAGAAATTTCCTATTGAACATAACATAATATAGTCTATGCATATGGTTGGTACAAGTAAAGGCTCAAATTGGAATTCTTAAAGTATTTTCTTGCTTTTGCAGAAAGTTAGCAATCTCAAATCATGTATGTGTCAGCAATTGTGTGTGTGTAATAGAATGAGTTATAAGGCCATTTATAATTTTAGTAGAAAATTGACCAATGAGCCTGGTGGTAGTATTATCTAACAACTCAGACAATACAGATTAAGTCAGTGGTCAAGTAGCAAAGTCAACTTTCCCAAGATTTAAAACCTTACACACTGTTCTCCCTTGACAGCCTCCCCTAAAATAAGTTCATTGCCAAGTTTGGCTGATTCTAACCATTGCAGTAATTTCCCACCTGTCCATATTCCCCAGTACCAGGTTCTCAGTGCCTCTCACCTGGTCAGTCACAAAGGCTTCCTAGCTAGTGTCCCAGCCCCTCTCCCTCTTCCCTGTATTGACTTTCTCCAGAGCATTTCAACAATCCAATGTCAGGCTGCTGTTTACAATGCACACAGTTGAGTACAACATCCTGCTCAAAACCACATTGCTCTTAAAATAAATTCCAAACTCATCGTCTGACCATAAACTATTTCCAGTCTTATTTTGACTGCACTCTGCTACCCTGGGCTTTCTAAAATTCAGCCAAACAAGCTATTCAACACTCTATGTAGAAGACTTGGATTTTTTAAAGCTTTATTTGCATATAGACTGTGCCTTCCACCTAGAATCCCCTTCTCTGCCTGTCTACTTATAATGTCAAGTATCTGTCCACCTTGAAGCATCCAAACCCCACTGCAATTCACCCCCATACACACCTAGACCAGAACTGTTACTCCTCCCCAGCACTCTCAGCAGTTTGCTATTCGTCCTCTAGTACAAAGATGACCCACATGGTGCCCCATGGCTTTCCTGTTCTGGACTGTAAACTCTTGACATAGAAACCTGGTTTTGGCCACTGATTTACACCTGCTTGGCCAGAGCATTTGGCGGGTTCCTGGCCTCCAATAGGAGTACAGTACATGTTGGTGGAACTGAAATGCTTCTGAAGGCAGAGGAATGGACTGGGTGTCCCCTGAAATGTCCCCACAGCCATGCCATCTTCCACAGACTCTGCATATGCCATCCTGTACTTGTCCTAGCCTCACACCTGCCCAAATCAGGAATTTGCAGCTAAATCAGGAATATGCACGTAATCTAATCAAAACCAATAAGCAACGGCATCCTATGGCACTGCATAGAACGAGAGGTACCTAGGCAACCTGGCTCTCTTTCCCCCATAGTAGATCCTGAGAAATTACCTAACCCTACTGAGTTTTAGTGTCTTCATCAGCACAACAAAAACACAAATTCCCGAGATAGGATCTGTGTGGTGCATAAGAGATGCTTGAAAAGCATCTGCTCCTGTTCCTCTTCAAAGTGAGCATATGTGTGTATGTCCATTCAGAATGAGGGAGACCTGGACCTAAACTCAGCGACAATGCCATTCTCTGGATTTCTATTTCATTCTCCATGAAATAGAAATAATAGAAGTGCTTGATGGGAAAGTATGCCTGATGCTTCTCTGAGCCAAGTACAGAGCTCATGAGCTATGGTTGAAACTGAATTTTTCATTATTGGGCGAAGCGCCTGCACTGATGGTCCATCTTGAACTAGTCATTTTAAGACCAGAGCTATGTGACCGGGAGATGGCGCATGGAGTCAGAAGGGATATTCTGCTCTGTGAATGTGGAACTGAGACAAGCTAACTGACTTACGGGGATGCCATAGACTATTAGTTTTTAAGAAATTTCACACATTGCAGGGTAGTTTCAAATTCCAACACTGGATTGAAACCTAAAAATTATACTCTGATTAAGGGTGGACTGGTGACACTTAATGTTTGTATATATTATTTTATGGACAGGACAAGTGGCATCTGTCACCAAGGGCTGGGGGAGTACTTCTGTAAACCGGGCAGAAGTGCGCTATATTACTAGGAATAGGAAAGAGTGGAAAAGGAATGAGGTCATTGTGGTCTTATCCCTTCCCTTGTCTGGAAAAAGGCAAGTGTGGTGGGCTCCTATGAGCTTCTGCAATGAGTGAGCCAGAGCACATTATAGGAGGCTGAGCCTAGAGATGTGTACTTGTCTTAGCAAAGCGTCAGCCAGTTTGCTGTAGCTCTTCTTCTGTGCTTCCTCATCATAGGCCTCAAAGAATAATGTACATAAATATAAAGGATTGTGCAAAATGCATGAGGAGACCTCAGAAACTCAGAAGTTCCAACATATATTTTGATTTTGTGTGTGTGTGGAAGAGGAAGAGTACCAGAGATTGAACCCAAGGGCACTCTTCCACTGAGCTACATCCCCAGCCCTTTTATCTTTTATTTTAAGACAGACTCTCACTAAGTTGCTGAGGATCTCCATAAGTTGCTCAGGCTGGCCTCTAAATTGTGACCCTCTTGCTTCAGCCTCCCAGGTCACTGGGATTATAGGTATGCACTCTATGACTTTCAAATAAGAAAATCAATTCTTCTCATCTTTAGCCAGATTGACAATTGGTCCCTATTGAAGTGAGAGATGATTTACTCAGCCCTCCCTGAAGTCTGTTATGTCATTTTATTTCAGTGAATACTTTTTTGTTGTTGTTTTTTATGGTTATGTGTTTTGTTTTGTTTTTTGGTTATTTTTTTAGTCAGAATGAAATGAGTAAGAGAACAGAGGCTGGGAGGTGCATTTTAAAAGATCTTTGCTGTCCTTTCTATACCCACGTGGGTCTTATAAATTGCCAGTGCCTGGAAAAGGATCAGCAAATAGTTAAATATCTTTCTATCTAAGCCATACCCGTTGTTCTTCTTGTTACTATCAAATCTTTCTATTTAATGTGCTAGACCTCAAAGAAAAGTGCCTAGCAGTGTGGAGTGGAGGTGGGGGAGATAATGACACGACCTGCTATCCAAAATGAACACAAAAGCACAGATCACTTTCCAAAACATCCTTGATTTCAGAACATAACTGCGCACACACCCTTCAAAGCAGCATTAGAAAGGAGAAAACCTGGCCGGCTTCCTGAGTCTGGCTGAATCCAACTGGACTGGGTGATGACCAAAATCAAAGGCGAGTAATGATTGGACAGAGGGCCTGGAGGAGCTGGCATCTTCCAGGCTGCTGGAAAGGAGCCAACTCAACCACACCAAACAAGAGCAAACTGAAAGCACACAGGGACGGGTAATCGAATGCACATGGGGTACTCTTCCCAAAATGCAAAGCTCATGTGCTCCCAAAGGAAGAGACTCCAGGTCTTCAACAGGGAACACTCAAGGACAAAAATAAAATGTGAATGCCCCCCTTTCCAAACTCGAGCCTGACCCCCCTGGCTTCTCCTGAAAGGGAATGGGCAAATGATCTCTTTTTTCCTGGTATCCACCATCCTTCCTCCCTTTCTTCACTTTGATGCCCTCCCCTCCATGTAAGTCACTTTGTCTTATTTCTAAGAAAAATGAGATTTTTTTTTTATCAGAAGGGAATTCTCTCCATAACACTCTCTGTTATTCATGATGCCTTTGGCGATCTCGGTTCCCCAGAGATGTGATTTTCCAGTGTGTCCTCATTTCCGTGATGCCTTGGCACCCTCTGACAAGGAGTTCCAAGAAGACCCCTCCCCTGGCTTTAGGAAGAGGATTTGCACAGGCACCCTACAATCTGATTTACTACGGATCCTTATCTTCCTCCTATTCCTTTTATAATTTGTATGTTACAGTCCCACTTCCCAGCCCCAAACACTTCCCAAACCCTATACATTGTTAAGAGTACAGAACAAAGATTACAAATTCTTTTCTGCCTGTTCACAGAACTGTAGAGGGATGCATCAGAATGGGAACTTTGGGGAGGGAAAACCTTGGAAATGAATGTGAATAAGGACATAAAAAGAGGCAATGTTGTTCCAACTTAGTGCTTTAAAAAAAGTGTGAATTACATTCTCATTGAGGAAAAGGTAGAGTAAAATACAAAGCATGTAAGGGATTTCCTCTCACCAAATTTTCTCCGATCCCTTACTTGTGTTTAAGCCTCACCGAGTACTTTGTGTACGGTCCCTA
Source organism: Geosciurus inauris (assembly GCA_004024805.1). Classification (NCBI taxonomy): domain Eukaryota; kingdom Metazoa; phylum Chordata; class Mammalia; order Rodentia; family Sciuridae; genus Geosciurus; species Geosciurus inauris. Next base: position 9,752 of record PVHX01017242.1, on the reverse strand, counting down.
GCACAGCGATTTACATCCCCCTCTCGGGCTTGCTCCAGGCTGGGGCTGGCAGTTGTCTCAGTCTGATTCAGGCTGAGGAAGGTAAGGGTCTCTTCTTTGCTCTTTGAAAGATCTGGGAGAGAAATGTTGAATGCTTACGGGGGTGGCGGGGTGAGGAGTGTTGATACAATTCATGCATTTGGAGGCTTTCAGAAAAGTTTTCCCAACTTACGAGAGTCTCCTAAAGCCATGTGCATTATAAAGAAACAAGATTCCCTTTGACTTCTGTGGGCTCGCAGGAGGACGCCTGCCTGCACTGTGAACGAAATTTTGGTTTTGGGGGCAAGTGTCCCTGAAGGGATCCCCGGGCGTGTTTCCTGCCTTGCAGTCAGAGTGGAGAGGAATAAGTAGTCAAGGGGACGGGAGGGGACGGGGCAGCGAGGATCACTGCGAAGCTCTTTGAATTTCAGCGAAAGGGGAAAGTCAGTTTAAGCTGCATGTGTCTGGATACAATGATAGGTACCTGTTCTGATACCAATTCCACTTTGTCCCGAAGCTTTCTCCTTATTTACTAATACAAATCATCAGTTGTCTCCTTCCGTCTGGAGCTGTGCATCTATGTGTGTGTGTGTGTGTGTGTGTGTATGTGTGTGTGTGTGTGTACACTTGGTAACAGGGAAGCATGATCTTCAATAGGATAAACTGGTACCCAGAGTTTCCTTGGGGCTTCTGGGATTTTGTATTTTTTTTTGTTTGTGTGTGTGTGCGTGTGCGTGTGTGTGCGTGTGCTCGCACGAGCGCGTATATTTGATAAAAAGGCTTGTACCTGGAAGTAGACAGGAATTACCCTCAACGGTGGGAGCTCTCAGGTGGGGAAGACTGCTGCTCTCTTAAGAACCTCCAGTTGATGTAGCTGGGCACCCCACTTTGCCATCTTTCTGGAGCAGTTAAGGCAGTTCGGAAATGCCCTGGTTCTATGTATCCCTGATCTTCATCACCAGGTGACAATACCTTCTGTGCATGATAGTTGTTTCTTTAGGTCCATCATTTAAAACTGAGGATGGTGGTGGCCTGGGCCTCCAGGTGGCCTCCAGTTACCTGCAGCCCTCTGTGTGTGGGCTCCCCCACTCAGCCAAGTCTCAAGAAGTTTTCAACTTTTTTTTTTTTTTTTTGGAAGTAAAAAAGTCTCTCTCTGGTTTTTATTTCAGAAAAAAAGGGCTTTTGTTTCCTCTGTTTTCGACAGAGGAGGCTGGAAAGAGCAGGATACCTTAGAACAGGTGAGATGCTGGAAAGGATCCAAACCCTCTGCCTGTGACTAGAGAAGTCTAACAATCCCACAGAAAGGAGGAAAGGAGGAAATCAAATCTCTGCCAAGCATTAATGGAGATTTGTAGATTTGTTGTATTAATTTAAAGGAGTCAGTAATACTTGCAGAGATTTTAAAAATGGGGGACAGGCAACCTTTAGCTATAGAAGCATAGGCGTTCTAGGGCTTTATGTACTTCATGTACTTCAGAATCTCATAGCTTGTCTGTAAGGAAGCATAAGCCTGTAAGGACCTTTGGAGTGATGGGAAGTGTGTGTATGTGTGTGTGTGTGTGTGTGTGTGTGTGTGTGTGTGTTGTGGTGCTGGGCACTGACCCCAGGTCCTTGCTCATGGTAGGCAAGATGGTAAGCAAGTGCTCTACCACTGAGCTACACCTCAGCCTGGAAATAGACTTTTAACCTTATTGTTTAAGAATATGATGTGTCAAGTCATATATGTTTGAATGTAAAACTACCTTGCTCCTTAAAGTGAGCCTAGACATAGGTATAGGTGAGGGGATTATTACAGACCCTCTGATTCAAAATCTGCAAACAAGCACCCCTGCCAGGTGATTTATCTACCCATTAGAAACTAATATTAACTTATGACATTCCTTAATATTATACCAGGCCCATAGTAGTTGTTCTGTAAATAGTGGCAATGTGGATGCTGCTGCTAATGATGATTTTAGCATGCCAAAATCCTACTTGTACCCTAAGAAGTAAGCAATCCTGCTTAAATCAAGATGATGGTTTCCCCTTTAGACACATACATCAGTAATTCCCACCTTCCTTCCTAAATGAATTAATATCACACTAAGGGAGTGGGGATTAAGCTTCAGATGACCATCACACACATATAATGAAAAAATACTGGGAAGACCTAGGAACATGGACTCTTGCTGACATAGAGGCTGAATTCAGTTGCTGGTGACTTCACAGCTGTTCCTGCCTCCCCAGCCTGTCTGTCCACTGACTCTGGCCCCTCAGCTGGATCTGTAACGCTGACTCTGGGATTCTCTGATGAAAATGCCTGATGGGCTGGAGAAAGATCTGGAGGTTGGGGGCGCGGCCCCGCAATGAGTAATTCAAAGCAGCCTGCTTAGTAAATGCTGCAAGATAAATAAAAGTAAAAGCTGGCTTCTGTCTCTGGAGACTCTAGCAATGATCCTGACTTATCATGTCACTGAGCACAGTAGGGGGAAGGCAAAACTCGGAATCTGCCGGCAAGGAAAAGAAGGAAGATTAAAAAAAAAATAGGGAGGGACAGACTGGAGGGGGAGGGAATAAAAAGAGGGAGGGAAAGAGAAACGGCACTTAGAAGCAGAGGTGGCCTGAAAGAAGAGTTCCAGGATTCAAAACCAAACCAACAGCAAAGTATTTTTCTGTCTTTTCTTTTCTGCAGAGGAGATCCCGACTTGTCATTTGATTGACAGCCCTGTCATTGCAGGCTCTTTCCCAGAAGTTGTACAAAGGTGCTCACCACTGCCGATTCTGATTGTTTCCTTCTAAGTCAAGTGATTTCCCTGGTTATGGATTGCCTCTCTCTGAGGTAGGTGTGAATAATTTGGGGGACAGAGTTTCATTTTCGGGTTAGCACAATCTCCACTGTGGGAAGACTTCTTTTTATTCTTTATTTTCAGAGTGTCAAATATCCTTTAAATGACCTAGCCAGTACTTAGGGTATCATTGAAGAACAGTGATTAATTTGGCGATTAAAACTTACGTGGAAATAGGCATGAAAATAGGCATTAATAATTAGATACGTTAACCATCTAGGGCCACAAGGAACCAGTGAGGTTTGATTTGGGGGCTTGCATTTATTTTCAAATGATGCTTAATATATTTAAAGGATGGATCTCATCAAAATGGTCTCAAGTATCTTTCCATAAACTCTTTCAGTAACTACCGTTGTTCAAGCCCTGGAGAATCCAAGATGGTGACTGCCCTTAGCATGCCCGTGTAGCAGATGAGGTTTTTCAATGATTCCTCATAGAAGTGTTTCAATTGAATGCTTTTGAGCAAGGGTCCTGGAATTTCCAGGTTCAAAAATATTTAGAATGGGGCAAGTTTTATACCCAAGGGCTTGGAGAAAAGAAAAAAAAAAAAAAGAACTTGTCAAACTTTGCTGACTATCTGGCAGGCTTATTTGTTTAAGCAGGTCTTAGTATACATAATATCAAAATTCCTAGTTGCAGTTAGTAGGAAATTGCTCTAACAGTTGATTTTGATCTTTAACATGAGAAAACCCCAAATTATACTTCATGAATTTGTTGAACTATTTCCTGGCTTTTTGTTGTTGTTGTTCATTTTAAATCGAAGGAAAGTATTGCCATATTTCTAATCACAAATCCTTGCCACGTTGTCAAAGTTTTTGCTGAGCTGCCCATCTGCCACCGGAGGGAGAAGGTCCCAAGCACAGGCTGTACTGTGTTTAACAGGAACACGGTAAAGACTCATTGGCAGTCAGTCGGTAGAGAAGAGCATCATCTGTACGCTGGGCACTCATCTTGATATTGATTTCACCAGCAACGAATGGGTGACAGTTTGGAAAGAATGCATGTTATACCCTGCAAAATTGGCAGAGCTTAAGTTGCTATGAGCTGTGGAACTAACGGTTAATAATGCTGTCTCCTCTTGAATGAGGATGTCTTTGGATTAGGATCCAGGCTCCTCCGTGTTTAGAGAAAAGAAAAGCAATAGACAAAGAGGAAAAGCTTATAAAAAACATTTGTGGACCACCAGGGAATATTAAACACTGCAAAGTGCTTCCTGCTTTTTAAAAGTCTTCCCTCTTATGTTTATCTTGCTTTTTTGCTTAATGCAAAGACAACACAATCAATTAGGGGAAAAAAATAGTTGATTTTCACATGCATCCAAGACTCCTGCAAAGGAGGCGCTTTTGCAGTTCTTTTTCAATTCTTCTTGCAGGACTCATTTAGCTGACATCTTCTGCGTTCATCTTCACAGTTCCCACCCTGCTGAGACCCTCCAGATCTAGCCTCGGAGCCCTGCAACAACGGTAACCATGACTGAAGAGCCTGTGAAGGAGAGCCTGGGAGTCCCCAAGTCTCCCATGCCAGTGACAACGGAGAAAAGCCCCAAGAGCGAAGTGGTGATCAACACGACCCCGCTGGTCACTGAGGTCCGGTTGCTGGCTGCCACAGGGGGTGCGGAGCTCTCCTGCTATCGCTGCATCATTCCCTTCGCCCTGGTGGTCTTCATCGCCGGAGTCGTGGTCACTGGAGTGGCTTACAGCTTCAATTCCCACGGCTCCATCATCTCCATCTTCGGCCTGGTTCTCCTGTCATCTGGACTTTTTTTATTAGCCTCCAGTGCCTTGTGTTGGAAGGTGAGACAGAGAAGCAAGAAAGCAAAGAGACGGGAAAGCCAGACAGCACTCGTGGCCAATCAGAGAAGCTTGTTTGCTTGAGACTGACTGAGACCAAATGATGTCTTTGTGGCCCCAAACCCCTGCTCCAACTTGGTCAGCTGATTCATCCAGATCCAGCGTGGGACAGGATGGGCTTGGCTTGGGAGCAGACTAGAAAAATGGGGAGCTGGGATTGAAGGGGGGGAAATTCTTCTTTTGTGAGGAATCACCTGTCTTCTTTAAAGTCTTTTTAGTGACTCTCTTCTTTAATGACAACCTTAACCCTAAGGGCTATTTCTAAAATAGAAGAATCAGCATTCTCTCTCTTTCTCTCTCTCTCTCTCTCTCTCACACACACACACACACACACACACACACACACCTTTCCAGGGTCGTGGGAGATGCACAGCATTAGATAACATTTGGTTCGTCTTAAAAAGCAACCAAGAAATGATGAGAAAATACCCTCGTTCTAACATATCAGACACCTGCCTCCAAAAGAAATACCCTGCGCTCCTTAAGAAGTTGTATTATAAACATGTTCTGCTGAAGGTCTGCATTGCCTTGAATTTCATATACATCTATGAAATTTTGTCATGTTTTTTTTTTTTCCCAGTAAGTTGATTCTCTGGCATCCACTTTGATCTTTCATTTTCAGTAACTCATCACTGGTGGTACTTTATCTTGAAGACTAAACTAATATTTTTTATATTTTAACATTGTACAATTTTAGGTAATTGTAATGATGTCTCAGAAGTGAACATAAAAGGCATAGCTAATAGATGACATGGGGGGGTTAAATTAATGTTAAAATAATCCAATGTAGCACTTTTGATGATTTTTATATAAAAACTTAATGTATATTTCATTCAAAATAATAAATACTCATTGCTGCTGAAACTTCTTAAATGATTATTTGTTTCAGTTATTTTTACTGCAATCCCAAATTGTCCATTTTCCTTTGTCTCACTTGCAAAACATCAATTGTATTTCTTTCAAAAGGGCAAGTTGGTTTTTCTTTACTGGAAGATTTTTTATTTTTATTTTTATTTTTTGTCATTACTTTTGAAGAATAGTGTTAATTATGTTTACTATATTCTAAAGTATTTCTATGCCATTATAAGGAGGAAATCGATGCCTGGGGTCAGAAATTTTATAGCGTTCTGTTTAAAGTGTGTGACATTTTTGTTGAGTTAGTCACTAACTATTGCTTTAATACATTTTTAAACACATTTTAAAGCACAGGCTATAGGATAGGCATTATGTAGAATTTCAGGCTGCTTATGCATTTAGTTCCAATACTATAAGGTTAATAAGGTTACTGCTAGAGTCTTCTGCGGACATTGAGCTGTTCCATAACTCCAGCCAGAAATATTCCTCATTCATGTAATTTAAACCACATTAAACTAGAGCACAAAAATAGTTGGACATGAAGCCTTAAAATTCCAAGAATAAAATAATAAAGCCTAGCAGGGAACTATCCTTGAAAGGCATTCTCCTGAAGAATTTAATTAAATATGGTAGGAACCCACTGGCCCTCACTACTCCATGGTACTCAGGTGGTTTGGGTAACTGGAAACACGTTAATGATTTTGGAGGTCATTGTGATGATTTTGGAGGTCACAGTGGCTGTAAAGATCAGCTCTCCTCCCAACCTACTGCAGGCCAGGGAAACTGCTCAGCAGTGCAGCCCCAGGGAGGTTGTGCTTTGACACACCTTTTCTGTTCAAATATGGTCAAAGGCTTTATGAATAAAATTCTTCAGCAAGGTTCAAAGTTCTCCAGTCTGCTCCCAACAGATGTATCAGCTTTTGTTCTCATTCTAACTCCCAAAGTTCCTGTGAGTTAGTGTGGCTAGACTATTCCCATTCCTGCACTGGGTTCTGGTTTTCTTGCCTCTGTGTCTTTCCTGTCCCCACACTTCTCTTTCCTCTCCTTTATAATGATATGTCATCTTTTCCTCCTTGTTTACCCAAATCCTGCTTTTCATCAGCCCTCCAGCTGACAGGCACCTCTTCCCAGAAGCCTTCCCTTTTATCTGAAAGTTACTGCTCTTTCCCCATTGTTCATTCTCCAATAGGGTACCTTTCAGTTTCTAGCATGTAGGTGGTATAAATATTTTATCTCCCTCCCAACGTTCCTAAGAAGTGTGTGATGATGTAACCTTTTTTTAAAAGTCCAGCATGATACCTAATATAAGGTCTTGCATGGATAAGGAACTCAAGGAGAACATAATTGAGGTACTACATGAACTCAAGAATGAAAAATCAGAAAGTGAGTGGTTCATGCAGGTTCATGGTCCATTCTTATCTCTTGATAGAAAATACTTTGGTTCTTAACGTTTTGCTATGTAGGTCACCCCACTCCACCCCGCTTCCCTTGTGAGGACCAGACCTAGGTGAGTATGTACTATTTTACCTCTTCAGCCAGACCTACCTTTCCAAAGGCTTGAAAAACAAACTCATGAATCATTTCCGGCCACCAGGGGGCCTCAGGCTGCTACCATGTCCCCAAAGAAATACTATGAAAGACTTAAATTGTATTGACTAAAACAGGATTATATCTGGGGATAGCAATATCTGTCCTGGCTGCGAGGAGCTGGAGAAGAGTCTCCATTGGACCCACCCTTCCCCTTCTCCAAGCCACTTTACAGTGGGTTCTACTGTGGGAAGGACTTGCCCTGTCTGGGCAAGTCACATTAAAAGGTACAAACCCGCGTAAAGCTCTAAGGCATGGAAAGAGTCCTACACACTGTGAATTGCAACTCCCGTGGGGGAAATAAATTCGACTTGAATTAAAATCACAATAATCACAATTATCTCATAACATTTCTTCATTGGGCAAGGCCTGTCTTTACAAATGCTTCTATTATATACTGATAAACACGTGTTAAGTGTGTACATAAGCTTTACACATTTATAAATGTATTTAAAAAGTCATTTGACCCCATCTTGGATCATCAGAAACCAGTATATAACTTGAAAGGATACCCCTTAAGCCCCACACATCTTAGAGTGCACAGCAACAGCTTTTACCCTTATCCTGTGCAATAAATTTCTGGACCAAATAAGAACCACAGCTGCTTGGAGGCTCTGCTCTCCCCGCCCCCCACTTCTTAAAGTGCTTGAAGAGGTCATGTGAATAAAGCCAGACCTATATTTCCAAATGCTTGACACAACTGAGACCAGAAGATAAATCCAGGAGGCCAGAGGCCAGATCGAAAATCCTCAAACCTATCTCTTTCTCCAGTATCACTCTTAAGAGAGAGAGGAGAGAAGAAGGATGAAGGGGAGGGAATTTTCACAGGTAATTTGATTACATTTGACTTTTATATAATTCACTGACTGTAGTACTTGATCTTGTGTTTAATGTGATTCAACTGCACCTGATATTAACTAATCTACCCACACTACCCTGAAGCCAGGAGAGTAAGTGACCACTCTACTTTGAATTTGAGTCAGTCCAGCACCTTAGTCCTTTTGGGCTGCTATAACAAAAACACCATATACTAGGTGGCTTACAAACAACAAGAAATTTATTTCTACAGTTTCTGGAGGCTGAGATATCTGAGGTCAAGCTGCCAGCAGATCAGTGTCTAATAAAAGCCTGCTTTCTTATTCAGAGTTGCTCCTTGTACCTTCCCCAGGTGAAGGGCAAGGGAGTTCCTGGGGCCTCCTTTTGAGGCCCCTAATCCTAATGAGGAGGATTTTATCCTAGTGACCTAAACCCATCGCAAAGGCCCTACCTCCAAATAACAACATGCTTGGGATTAGGTTTCAACATGGCCATTATGATGGGGGGTGGGGTGAGCAACAAACATCAATATACAACACCCAATTTTGTACTCAGCCATGAAGTTGTTCTCAGAAGTTCTCTTTAGGAAAGAGAGAAAATAAACCTGTTCTTATACCTACTTTCAAAAACCTCTTATGAAAGTATTAATATACATAGAGAAAGGTGCACCGCTCAATTAATTTCCACAAGGAAACATGTGATCTAATACTCAAATGACAAAACAAATATTGCCAGCACCCAAAATTTCCCTTCACATCTGCTTCCGGGCCCTCTCTCCCCAGGCAAAACACTATTCTGACCTCTAACACTTCAAGTAGTGTTGCTTTTTTTTTTTTTTTTTTTTTAACTTTGCATAAATGGAATCACACAGTGTACACTCTTGGTGCCTGGGCTCTTTTCTGCAATATTATATTTATGAGATATACTCATATTGTTGTATTCAGTTACAATGGTTCATTTCTATGGCTGTGTGGGATTCCATTGCATAAGTACACCATGGTTTTCCTTCATTCTTTCGGCTGTTGATAGGCTTTCAGTAGTTAGGTTTCTAGTCCCTAACTACCAAGGGTAGTACTTTTGGTAACTGGCATCTGGCATAAACTCAGTGATCCCTGACTTTTGGTATTTGCATCCTTGCATGATCCTCTCCCATGCTCTCGCAGAGTTGGTCTGTGTGGAAGAGAATATGGCAAAAGTAATGGTATGTCACTTCCAGAATTAGGATATGCAAGACAATGAGGCTTTCCTCCAGCTTTCCTTGTCTCTTGCTTTCTGTCTAATTGCTACGGAGGAAGCCATCTGCCATGTCAGGATGATGTGCAGGCAGCTGTGGAGCGTCCACATGGGGAAGAATTGAACCCTCCAGCCAACAACCACGGAAGAACTGAGGCCTGCCAGCAACTACCTGAGTGACAGGGAATGGATCTTCCCCTGTGGAGTCTCCAACATCTGTGTGCCCACTGACAGCTTGACTGAAACCTCAGCGGAGCCGCCCAACCCCAGCCAGCCTAATCCGCCAGGGCTGCACTGTGACTTTCATGGAACCTAGATGGTGGCTTTGTCTTTGTAGATCCCTTCCTCCAGGAAGGAAGGAAGGAGGGAGGGAGGGAGGGAGGGAGGGAGGGAGGGAAGGAAGGAAGGAAGGAAGGAAGGAAGGAAGGAAGGAAGGAAGGAAGGGAGGGAGGGAGGGAGGGAGGAGTGAAGGAAAAGGAAGGAAAAAAAACCAGATCTCACTATTGCAAGGAGGAAATTAAACTGACAAATATGGACCCTAAGCACTGTGCTTCCTGCAGCTACTAGA